>VCCN01007012.1:4118297-4128528 GCA_006491835.1 Architeuthis dux | reverse complement strand
AGTGTTGTTGTTGTTGTTGCTGTTGTTGTTGTTATTACTACTACTACTACTACTACTATTTCTACTATTATAAATACTATTATTTTATTATTATGCTTGTTTGTATGTACGGCTGTTACGCTGAAGAAGAAGGTTAGAAGGGAGAGGGTAGAAAAGAAAGTTAGTTTAAGAAGAGGGTATGTGAGAGGGGTATGTGAGAGGGGTGTAAATAATATTAGGTAGTTTAATAAAAGGATAAGACGGGGAAGGACTGGGGGATGCTACTGATACAATGTGATAGACACGGCTTTTATCATACATATCATTTGTTATATTGTTTCGGTTATATAATGAATGTGGGGGCAGTAATACCAATGGTTATAGTCATAGTGATATTTTTTGGCTTCTGCAAAGTATTTATACAAATTATTCTGTCACCTTAGTCTTTGAAAATCTTTAAACGAAATACAAAATAAATAACAATATATCTTTATATTTTATTATATTCCAAGACAAAAAAAGTCTCCATCTCTCACTCTTTGCTAGGATTGATAGCGCAAGAAAATACAACGCTAAGGAAAAGGTGATGATAATAAAAAGAATGGAACCCAGCAGAATGAAAGTCTTTATTATTTAAATACGAACAATAGGCATCTTGAGAGGTAGAATAAAATTAGAAGTAAAATGAAATTAAATGAAAAAGAGAAGCTGTGAAGTAATCTTAGGGAATTTAATTAGGCTGAAAGTTTTTCCCTAGCCTGAAGCCTAACATATGAATTGGTTTCATGAATCATTGAATAAATGGTTGGCATAATGTGATCGATAATCGTGTGAACAGTTGAGAGTTCTCACCAGAGGATGAAGCACCTAATTATCTTTGCTATAAAGAAGTGAGAGAGAAAGGGAGAAGAGAGAGAAAAACAGCAAATATTGTAATAGAATTAAAGAATGCTCTAGAGATAGAAAGAAAACCGGATATGGAAAAAGTAAAGGGAATCATATTGTTTTTTTGTCTTCACAAATGAGACGCTTTCTCTTTGAGTCTTTTGAAGCTGATGGTATTTTTTATTGACTTCCTCGTGACACCTCATTTTTTTTCTCTTCCACCTGATTTCGCTAACTTTTCGTTTCGTTTTCTTCCTCTCTAGGACTCACAATATTCTAGCGAATTGTGTATAATCATTCCGTAAATAGTTATGGAAAATTGAATAAGGAAAAAAATATTCAGAACAATATATTCTTTTCTATTTTGCTCTTTTATTTCGATTCATTATTTTTGTTAATATAATTTACGCTCTTTCTTTTCAACTATCTTTGGCGTGAAAACTGGAAGTGCCTGGGTGTAGTTAACGTGTGACAATAGAGGAGACATTTATTTCGGTTGAAAACTTTAAGTTAGTATAGATATGGAAATATATATTTAAGAACTGAAAACGTTTTCTAAAATTAATTTAAAGTTTCTAAACACTTCTGATAAAATGAAACACCCCCACTGAATAAATAATACCGACATTTAAAAGTAAAATATATGTATAACAATGTGACTCCAAAAAGTCTAACAATGCCATTGGTCTTTTTGCATGTGCAAGTATCAAAGAGAAAATAGTAGAAAACATCACTTCTAAATGTAAATCTATGACAGCAAATATTTGCGTTCCATATTTGCAGCTATTTCTGAAGATTATGTAGCCCCAGCTTCCTGAATCCTTCATATGCTACATCTGATGATATTTGTAACAATATATTTCACTTTTTTAGTGTGTCCGAATTTACTAAAATATGGTTTCGTATAGTTTCCATTACGTGTTAAAATATTAAAGTTATACTAAGTTTAGAACAAATATACAGACACCTTTTCACATAATTATACCTGAATAGCCTCTAAAATAAGCTCATACGAAGCGAAATAAAATCAGAAAGAAACACAAATTCAGAACCCTTTCGGCCGAAAGGTATGTTATCGACAACTGTACCTATGTCTACGATTATGTCGGATCCTTTCTTATTTAAACGCTCGAAATAGACACTATCCTGCCCAGGGTCATTACTTATCATGAAGTGCGCTCAGTCTGTATTTTGCGGACGTTGAATATCCTTTCAACCTCGCTCCCAAGGAACATTTCTATTTGTGTGCATATTCTACGTCATCCTCTTTCACAATGCTTTAATACTCTAGTTGTATCATGTTAGTATTTGCTTAAAGTTTGTTATATTACTTTGTTCTATATATTGTACAATATGCATGAAATATTTAATTTTGATTACTGCTCTGTTTATAATTAATGCTCCTATTTATATAGAGAATATGTCCTGCTTGTATTTCTCTTGCATGTATTCTACTGTTATACTGTTTGACTAAAGCTATATCAGAGCTGTAATCAATGATTTTTTTCCTGAGTACTCGTGTTTTTCTAAAGTTTGTTCTCTGTTCATCTGTCCATTCTCTGTCAGATCTTTCATTTCAATAATATTATGCGGAAGTACGTTTACTAACGCTCTGCGTATTTCTATATGTATGCAAACAACTGTGGCTTAAGCTCATAATCATCACTAAGCCTAGCTTAGTCTTGCTTAATGCTCTTGTAAAGAAGCACTTTTGGGAGATCGGACTCATTACACTAGTAAACTGGCCTACGATTAAATGTAAAAATAAAGAATGTATGACTGTTTATGCTGTAAATCCCTTCCAATGATAAACATCGCCGATAAAAAACAATTAAATTTCAAATTAAAAATCGCTACTTAATTAAGTGCACACAATAAAGGAAATGAAATATACAAATGAATCATATGCAGAAATCATTTCATTTTTTGACCACAAACATAAATGAGTTTGCAATTGTGTTTCTCAATAACAAGTTTCAATTACAATACGCTATAATGAAGAATAAGAAAAAGAGAAAAAAACAACCAAAAGATTTCAAGTGTGTACTTTATCCCGGGTGTTTTATATTTTCTTCCACTTAAATTGTACACTGAAATAGGATGAATTCAAATTCGAAAAAGAAAACATATTAATGAATGTTTTATCGTATTGATACTCACGTGTGATCTCGGCCGGACAATAACGTGAAATACTATTCATCTGCATTAAAATCAGACAATGTAATTAATACATAATAAGAATTTGATGTGATCGATTTTCTTCCTAATTCATAGAATAAACTCCTCAAAGGTTATCCGTGTTGTTTTCTGTAAACACAAGACGATTCAATGAAAAGAAAATATTGAAATGATGAAGCGAATAAAAAGACGTAGTAAAATCTATTGATAATCGTTTGTTTACTGTTATTGATAAAATATATAATTGAAAATCATCTTTTAAGAACTTATGTACAGAACATGTTCATATTAATTAGAGTAAAATTAATAACTTCTCTTGTTTCAAATGTGGCATCAAGTCATGAATGTCCGTTGATTAGGATTATTCATATCATCAAATCAAATGTATGCGGTGGTCATAGACTGATAGAAATTGTCTTCATATCTCCAGCATAGAGATGCCTGGTTTTAGTTCTTCTTTGAATCCATAACTCTGCTCCTCTGTTTGGAAGGGTATTTGGTAGATTTCCCTACACACCAATGGGTATGGACGTAATTGTTTCATATCCTAGAATATGTGTACCACTTGAGCAAGGTCCTCTACTTCCCTAACCATTTACAGTTTTTGCATTTACTCCGCAGAGACTGCCACATCTTTTGTTTAAGTGATTTAATCCCTTATTCTCAATAAATACCACATTTGATGGAATATAAGACCCACTTTACCCCCAGAAAATATGACTCAAAAGATTTCCTATAGGTCTTATATGCACATTGCAAGTACCTACTAGGCTAAAGTTCACTCAGACGCAGTAATTCTGCGTAGCCTAACAGTAATATTATTAACACAAGTATCGCTATTAATCACCGCTACCCACAGCACTGGTTTGTTTATGGGTTTAGGTTATTCATGTGTTCTGATATTTATATGTATCTATGTATCTATCTATGTATCCGGATTTTGCCCAGCCATAACCGTTCAGAGTAGAAACATGAAATTTTCCACACACACAGTCCCCTCAATGAGTAGGTATAATGGCATTTCTTTAGGTGTGTGTGTGGGGGGGGGGGGGCAATTCCAAATTAAAGCTAGTTGCTCCGATTTTCGTTTGGATTCTAACTCAAGATGGATACAGGGGGGGAGCGCTCAAGCTATACTATTGGATACAAACTAACAGAAGATTCAAATGCGTTCGTAATATGCCTCTTAATTAATACCAACAATGGAAATAAATTGAGAAAGATAATGAAGGCTTCAATATCTTTTTTAGAGTTCAGTATTTGATTTGCAGATAGTGTTTTGGAATATACGATACATGTCTATTTCACTATTGAGTCTTACTATTAACGGAATATGTTTTCAAGGACGCAACGAAAATACTATGAATCGCTGTGGCTGAGAAGGTAATTTCTGTACAGTCCGGAGTTTGATCCTCCCTTGGTTCCCCACTATTGTGGCCTTGCGAGGGTCTAAGCCAAACTACGTATATAAATAGTATGGCATTTTCAAAACAATGACTTTACATTATAAACATTGAGCAAAAATAATAAACAATGCCTCTTCATGTTTGTACTCTAAAATATATATATATATGTGTGTGTGTGTGTGTGTGTGTGTGTGTGTGTGAGAGAGAGAGAGAGTGCGTGTGTGTGTCCATAAAGAAACTGAACAGCGCACCGATGAAACATTTTAGCGTGCTCGTCACTAGAATGTTATGTAGCAATGAATTTGACCGTTTGTATAAAAATAACTGCATTACACTACGTTGGTTAGTTTTTGCAAGAGTGAACGTGTATGCAGAGCGCTTGGCTTTTGCCACAAGTTGAAAAAGGATTTTGAAGATCGACGAGTTTGTGTAGAAATCTGTTTCAAATTAACAGAACACTTTTGGGAAAATTTCTTTTTGCAACCTGCCTTTTGTCTGAGCTGTATACTATGCCACGGGTGGTACTAGCGTTTCAAATTGGGAAAACACACACCAAAGACGATGCCAAATCTGGACGACCTTTCACGTCGATGGACAACGATTACAATTGAAAGAATGCCTACTCTGATCCGTGGAAATCATCACCTGACTGTCCTTGAAGTTTCCGGAGTTCAAGAAGTAGGAATCTGTAAAAGTTCGTGTAACATGATTTTAAAAGAAAAACTGATGATGCATCGTTTTGCCGCAACATTAGTGCCGTGTCTGCTGACAGATTAACATTTTTTGCGAAGCACGAGACAATTATAGTCCCTGGCTACTATCCGGATTTGGCCCCTCTTTCTTTTGTTCCCTAAGCTGAGATCCACCCTGAGAAGTCGACGATAGAAGAGATAAAAGAAAATGCGTCACGAGACCTGCACACTATTCCTCAAAACGACACCCAGTACGAAATCCAGAACTGGCAAAACCCCTGGGAGCAGTGTATCGACAGTGGGGGGTCTATTTTGAAGGAAACAGGTCTCATAAAATTGTACGTAAAGCAATGCATTTTCTTTTCAAAATATCCGTTTACTTTTGGACAGACCTTCGAAGAGCGGGATGATACCTATATATGTGTGTGTATCTGTATGTGTGTATGTGTGTCGGGGGGGTATGTGAGTGTGTAGATTTGTGTGTAGTATGTATGTATGTTTGTGACACGTTTCGTGTGAATGTGCATATGAATTGGTGTGTTCAAATATGGACACAGATAATTGATAGCTGCTCTCTCGACTTGAATGCCTCAGACGGTAGAACCACACATCTGATAAAGCACGAATTGGTGTATAATCTACTTTACTAGAGTCTCCTCCAGCAATGCAGACACCAACACAAGAATTACCCTTTTTTTGCTTCAGGGTTTGTTAGCAAACATAGTATACACAAACATATGTACTTGACGATCCTAATGACATTTCAAGAAGGAAAAACATTTTAAATAAAAAACAGAAAATCTTGATCTCTTCGTGGCGCTCCCTGCCTTGATCAAATAACACAAACATACTTATCTAAGATAGACACGTTTTTATTTGTAAAACAGGAAAAACTAATATTTGAAAGAATTATAATTATCTTCAAACAATTTCAGTAATTTGTATGAGAATTTGTTGTATAAAAATAAGTGATCTTGACTACATCATTCTTGAGGAGTGTCGAAGCTAAGTGGTTATTGCCAAGCAAGACACATATTGTTTTAAATCATCTCACCTTTGTATTCAAAGTACAGGTTATACCTAGGTAATCTTCCGCTCTGTGATCCGGCAACCTCTATGTTTCGGGACGTTTTGAATTTGCTGCCATTGGTTAATGGATCTGCCACGAACGTTCTTGGATTCGGTTTCAAACCGCAGTTTGAATGGTAATTTAGCGGTTTATAACCGACTCATTAAACCGAATATGTACAGATCAAACAACGAAAGACACTAAATTCGATACTTTTCGATGTTCATTTTAGCAGAAGATTAGACAATTATATATTAATATTTCTGAATCATATAAAGTATGTTAATAGAACCGATCAAAAGAATATGAAATGATATAAATGATTTTCATTCATTACAATATAATTTATATTATATAAATTATAATAAAAATATATCGCAATATTTTCACACTATTAGGAAAATCGTTACAAATTGATAAACTGATAAAATATATTAGGTAATAATATGAAAGACATAATTTCCGCTGTGCGTAGGGTCTTGTGCCGGAATCGATTCTAGTACATGATATAGTACTTGGACAACTCACTAGTACAGAAACCCTCGTTGTAATGTCATTCGTTCTAACGGCACTATTTAATGACCCACTTGTTCTAATGACACGTTTGTTTTTAAATTTTCACAAGATTAATGTCGAAGAGTATACCCTTTCCCGAGCAAATCAAAAGTAATTAATTTGCTTGCCGTATTTTTTAATTTATATGCTGTACTTTGTAGAAATGTCCATGTCGTATTTTTGTTTTGGCGGAACTCTCCGAGAGTGGTGTGATAACGAAAGTCTACTGTATAATTATTAATTTAAGAAAATATTAAATAATAGTAGTGAGTTTAGAATAATATATAGGCAAAATGTCAAACTGTTACAAGATAAAGCATTGGAACTGACTTTTCCTGCGTGTCTACCTGGAATATTTCAATATATGTCTCGTGCTGTCGCCTTCCCCCATGGGATGATGATGTCATCTGACTAGAGATAAGGGTAGTCTATATATGTTTAAGCGGCAGCCCAGCCCAGAGAGAAATAGATACGGAGGTGAGAGAGGGGAGAGGAGAGTAATAGAGAAACGGAGCTCACCGAAAGGTTGTCACAGACAAAGACAGAGGTACATCCACCCGCTGATAAGCTTAAATCCACTCATCTGGAAAGAAACGTTGTACACACAATCACATACGAAACTATTGATCAACTTCTCCCTATATAACATGCTTTTCGTCCCATTACAGTTTCGTTTTTTGAAATGAAAGTTGTTTGACATGACAGAGAGATCAATTAAGAGTTGTTGTATTTTTCTATACGTCGTGTTCTCATTGTTATTCCAACATAGAAATAAGAACAGGTTACGTCTGCGATTTACAACGTTTTTTTATCAATGCTTTTTTAATCATGCGATCCGCACTCATTGTTGTGTCTGTGTTGTCAAAGATTGCCCAGTTCCTTTGGTATTGTTACAATTATCGGGGTGTACCCATTGCCTTTACCACTTTTAGTGCAATGGGGCGGAGGTGGGGGTTAGAGACTAATCTTCTAGAACTACGCTGATACCTAACTGATCTCTGAACAGGAATGACTATAGATTATAATAGATTATGCAAAAATGCCATATAATTACAGAGAAAGTCCGTAAATGCATCCAGAATGTCGGCAAACACCACCAGCAACATCTCGAATCTAAAGAAAGACCACAACAGATATGTTTATTCACTCAATAGAAACGGTGACAGACCAACTTATTTTGGCAGCATGCTGTGTTGGGAGTGATAAATTACATACTTTTTCAAAAAGGGTGATGAGTGAATAAGCTATTTGTCCCGCCTTCTGTTGGGCCTTGATCACAAACATGTCCAAAAACAAAACAGTCGTGAATGTTGCCAAACACACACTAAGGGGCCGATTTAAAATGTAATTAACATTGTAAATTAAACCTCACACTAGAAACCTTTCTTTTGTGAGTGTGTGTGGGGGGGGATACAACATATTTTGTTCTAGACATAATAAGAAGTAAATGTTTAAATGTACACCTCTCTAGCTCCATTGGTGCAGCCTGTACGCGAGATACATACATATATGCATTGCTAACCAGCTATCCAGCCAGCTAGCCATACGAACTTAAAAACTGAACAAACATATGTTTTTGTGACAGTTTTGGTTGACGGTTTCTAATAATCCCTGTCTCCGACAACGCCATAAGCGAGTAAGCAGCAACAGTTTCCAATTTGGCTAACGTGATAACATGGTAACACCACAAGAAACTATACGCTTTTAGATCTTTTTGTGGTTTGAAAAAAACAAACATTTAACTTATGCTTGTCCGTCTATTTTTCATATCTGTTTTCTCTTTAGGCTTCTGACTAACATCGCGCCAGCCGGCTTTCATTGGCCTCACATTTACCCTTCTTCTGTTAACCTGACTGTTTACATCAATCATCATCATGTCCACTATTTTGATTCCGTCTGATTAAATGACTCCCGGCATCAGTACATCGGGTAGTAATTTATCTTCTACAACCGATCTTTTCCCTCCATCTCAGCTTAGGATAGGTCATAAAAGCAACCTGTTAAGAAAATATGGTGCCACAATAGAACTAACTTATTTAACTAGATGCTTATATCACCAGTTATATTACGGGTAAGAAGTATTAAAAAAATACGTCCAAACTATTCATTCAGTGTACGAACAAACGCTTAGACTTTTAACTCCGACTTTGGACCACAGAATAAAATGAAGTAATACTTTGGGGTATAACTCTATAATAATGTTATTCATTGTAAAACATACGTATTACTTAATTGTTCGTAACTTTGATTTTGTCAAATTCCGTTGATTCTGATACTCTTCCTGTCCCACTATCGCCCCGTTATTCCTCACCATCCCCTTGGATCTTTCTACCGCCTACTTTGGGCATGACAGGTGTAGAACACCATTAACTAGTGTATTTAGTTCAATGTGCTCCACAGTTGTGACCGTGTGGCAAGCTTAGTACGTAGCATGGGCAATGTCGACACTCAGTTAAATTGGTTATGTGTAGATGTAAAAAAACATTGATCTTTAAAAAAGTAAAACATATATCGTTATACTCGAATGAGGACAGCGTAAACAATTGTTTTGCTAATGAAATGTTTAAATGAATCACATATTTTATGGTGGATATATTCTTCTTTTTTTATCAATAACGCATTCTATTATGTTATAGTTTAATGTATAACACTGTGTTTTTTACGAATCAGAAAGAAAAAAACGTTTCAAAACAACAAACACAAATTTTCCACACTGAGGGATTCTAGAAAACAGACAAAAATTGAATCATGAGATTGTTTTTAACACGTAGTACATGTTTCCGACGTGTATTGCACGGCAGATATTGTGATTTACATCGTTTTGGACGTTTATGAATAAATAGGTTGAAGGAGAAAAATAGTTCTTTTACAATGTTAGAATCAAAATGATGTGATTATTAGGAGGAAAAAATAAATGCAAACTCAAGAGCGAGAGTTTGTCAGACTGCCAGGTAGATCGAGAGATAGTCGAAAAACCAAATAAAATGGTCAGGAACAAACAGGCAAGAAAAGTAAAGGAAAGACAACATTTAGTTATTATATATTAAGTAGAATTTGGACAGGCAAGAGACGTACATTCTACTTAGATGTTACACAGACATACGTACACATATGCCTATACCATCATCATCGCCATCATCAGCCGTTATACGTCTACTGCTGGACAAAGGACTTTCCCATCTCCTTCCCTGACGACCTAGACTGTGCTAACATTTCTCACGTCTTACCGGCAAACCTTTCTATCTCGTCCTTCCATCTTGTGTCTGGTCTTTTCCTACTGCGTTTACTATCTCATGGGCACCAATCGGTTAGTCTTTTCCTCCCTCTATTGTCTTCTCTTCTTGCTAGGAGACCAGCACATTGTTGCCGCTTAATTATTTGAATAATATCCTTCACTCTAGACCTCCCTCTCATCCATGTTGATCTGCTTTGGTGGAATCCGCAATAGGGTTCTTGAAGTTTAAGGA
>VCCN01007012.1:4027318-4037534 GCA_006491835.1 Architeuthis dux | reverse complement strand
AATTTATTCATCTGACTTTATTCATCTTGTTCATCATATCGAACAGCTCCATACCCAATCGCTTACAGAATTATTTTTCGCTTGTTCCACGAAACTAAATCTGGTGCACGGGTCAAACTGTTCGAATCTCAAATTCACAAAGAATACTATCTTCCCGCTACCAGAAACAACTTCAAATTTTGGCTCATGATATTTCGCTGGTCTCTTTACTATTTCTCCATGTGTAATTATTTTTTCTGTGTCGATTTTTTCAGTTTGATTTACCACATCATACATTTCTCAGTAGAGATAGAATTTGATATTCAGTTACCTCTTTCCAATTTTAGCTTTGGTATTATTAATCCTACATCGATCTGTTGCGATGCAATTATTTGTAATTCTGGTTCCTTTTTCAAATGTCTGGTTTGCCAACATATCCAGGTTATTATGCTCGCATTTTCTTTTGTCTTACTTCTGAATACTTCCGTATGCTGTTTGTCTTACCAACTTTTACTTTATTGTTTCGGTTAACGTTTTGTCCAATTTCTCTATTGTAGACGTTTTGTCAGTTGCTGTGCTATTCTTAGCCGTGATCATTGTTATGTCTATCTGTCCGCTGATCCAATGATTTGATTTATTCTTTTGTTCATTTTAGTCGTAGTTCAACATATGTTACTATGGTTACTGACATCTTAGTAGTAGTACTTGATATCTTATTAGTATTACTAGCGTAGTACCCGTCAAAAATGATGGGATCACTCATGTATTGATCGGCACTTCTGCCTATGATCAGAAAATCTGTGCACTCTGCCTACGATCAAAGTGGCGCCCCGAGAGCCCTCTTGTTATTCCCAGGCTCTTCTGTCTAGGATCAGTTTAATATATGCGCACTCATTGAGATGTGTAAAATATATGGATACACGTTTTTCTTTATATATGTGGATTATTATTATCACCATGGTTTTTATTATTCTTATGATCTTACGTTCATCTCTAAAATACTTCTGATTCTACTGAAATACTCTTTTCATATTCTTTTTTCATATCTTCTTGCCATACTGATTCAATTGTTTGTGTAATACTTGCTAAAATGTGTTAGCATGCTGATGATGTCTATATTTTCTGATAACGCATTGTTGACTTTTATAGGATAAACCGAAATGGTTATTCAGATACGTATGGTCATGGTATATATTAACACGAGGGTGCTGTTGTCTAGAAATGACAAACATATAGATATTCTGTGGTAAGGTGATTAGGTTTTCTTTCAGACCGGGGCGAGTTGATACACTTTTCACTTAGATGGCTCTAAATCCCTATGAAATTAATTTATTAAAACGCAAATATCACCAAAAGTTAATATGAAAAAGAGACTTCCTTTGAATGGGTAGCTTACATCTAAAACATATGTCACATTTATTATATCATCATTTAAACATTCGGAGAAAAGTGTACAAACCTACCCCACCAGTGTAGATAGTTGGTACACACTGATTGGTCATGTTAGTTCTCATGATAGTAGGTACATATGTAATTAGAATAATGTTATAATTGAGAAATATACAATTTAAAACCTGACAGAATAATGTATTTGAGTAAAAAGTAAGATTTTAGGAATATAATGACGACCTGGTAGGCCACGTGGAATCATATGAGTGAACCTCAATGATGCATTGTAATAAGGTGGAAGATGGAAAAAACAAATTAGAAAAGAATGACGACACCAATGACTTGTTTAAAGTGTGTTCTGTTATTTTTCAAGCTTTTTGTTTTTCCTCTGCTTCAGTTACAGTGTACCAAGTAGCACATCATACAATGTACCAACCAACCCTAAACACATGGTTTTCTTTACATTCTGCTCAAGGAGAATGTTCTGACAGTAGCTCCTTCAAATCTAGTATATATACTATGTATTGCCACTTATCATGAACATAGACTTTTGCAATCATCAACCGCACAATACAGCATGAACTAGTCAGTGATTTGTCAAAGTGAAAATGTTACTTACCAGGGCGAAAAGGACTTTCCGTGCTTACAAAATATATGACTCAGACGCAGTAGACACATGGACGAATTGATTCTGCTCATAATTAGACTACCAGTGGCGCCATCAAATGGTGGAAACACAAATGGAAGCTATTCAACCAGCCCCTGTGTCCAACTAGCCCCGGTCTCCCCTATAAAACCAATCACTCAAACTTGATCTGGAAATATCTGCAGTATTTCCTTTATAAATCAAGTTCTTATAATAAGTCCCTATGGGGTGGGATTAAATCAATGCAGTATGGTGATGATGTTCGACCTTCGTAGTGAAAGATGGCCATGGCTTCAGTTCTGAGTGGTACGGGTGCCCTGCAGGGTCTGTATTCATGACTTTGATTAAAGTGAGGGAGTGTTGTGTTATGTCATCAGCCTCGCTCTATCGCCCCCGTCTGCCTAGGTCTAGAGGCAAGACATAGTCAGGACGGCTGGAGACAAATTGGGATGCAGTGGATAACCAGAACCCCCAGCATGTCACCCCGTGCTTATTGCTCTCCTCAATGTTACTGATGGTAGCCTTTCTGCTCATTACACTAACTGCTGGTTTCATCTCGACAATCCACTGAGTCAATGAAGTGTAAGTTCTTTTCGTTTAACGCTTGATCGGACGGATGCAATATGTTAACACCTGAAAGTAAAATGTCCAAAGCATTTAATAACACGCTTCAGTCCTTTTTTCCTGCGATTGTCTATCTGTGATTTACTTTATTCAGGTATGTAAGGCTACTTCTACTTTCAATTTAGGTTTGGCAAGGAGTGAAAGTCATTTTGTTGGCCTAAGGTCAGATGGAGATAAAATGTATACCAAATCAATTTGAAAATGTAACACTTAATAAGTAGTGGGGTGGAATAAGCACGGGGGAGGCGGTTGGTATAAGCGACGGGGTGGGGATCGTTTTGAAAAGTTAATAAGCGGGGCAGCGCTTATTTTGTAGTGAAGAGTATGAAAACATTTTGTGAACCCTGCCTTTGTATGGCACTACAGAAATTTAGGAATCAATTGTCTCCTGTTATGCTAATTCACGCAGGCAGAGTAAAAAGCAGTTGTGCAAGGAATTCATCAGGTAAGTCCGTTGAGATTCTCCTTAGGGGCACATATAATCCCCCGAAAGGGCCTTTGTAACCCAACCGAGCTCAGTAATGTCTCTCTAACGTAGGGAAAGCATTGATCTATGATTATTTTGATTTTGATTGGTTATTCTTCCTTGCGGTCATATATTTACATATATGCTAACTACATAGAAAAAAGTCAGCATTATCACTTTTGATTGAGATGCATTATGTCAGATTCAATCATTTAGAGTACTCGTTGATGTATACATGGTAATGTTATTACTTCAGAATGAAACATTACACATACATTTCTTTCAAGTTGTGTAGCTCCAGAATATAGCTAGAATACTGTTCTAGAAGATTATATAGAACACCCAGCTGCTGATACCAATAAGGTAGATGAAATAAACAATAACGATGATGACGAAATAGCCAATAACAGTGATGATACAACATTCACTTGAATTGGTTGTCGATGATGGCTCTCCTGCTAATATCCGATTCAAAATACTATGTTCATTTTATTCGACTTTACTCGTAGCGACGCTCTGGGAATCTGCACTGTAAGATACGTGATACTACAAAATCTGCTGTCAACACACTTTGTAGGTTAAAGTTCTCATTCAGAATATTGTTGAATGTTGAGTTGTCAGACAATGTCAAACAAACATACAAAGTATAGCGGCTACCGTGTTTCTCTTTTAAACTTCATAAGTTGCATGTATCTAATATTCTTACACGCTCGACTAACCGTGCCCCTTGTGGATGGGGGTGGCAGATATTTCCAGATCCTCCTTGGGATTTCACCCCTATTTATCGCTATGCCAATTTTTAACATGTGATCTTTTCGTAACGTTAAAACATTACATTATATTTTTGTTTGCGTCAGTAAATTCTTTAACCAGATAAGCCGACATGTTATTGTTATTCTAAATTATTGTACAAGCATTCCAAATCAGGATTCAGTCTGTAATTGTTTTGTTTGTTATTTTAACAAAACAGAACCTTCATTTTAATAACATTCTTTACTGTTCAATTCCAACCAAATAAAACAATGCATTGTGTTTACCATTTGTCAATATAGCCCTCATCTTAATTATTGGCCTAACAAACACATTTTATATACACACTACATGATATTAAATATACGCATTTAAACTTGTTCCATATATCTATCTATCTATCTATCTATATATATATATATATGGGTCATGTTGCTACAAAATATGCTGATATTTTAGAATCTACAGAACTAAAGAAGCTGAAGACGGATTTGAGAGAGTTTAATAATGTCTTAGCCAGGAAATCACACACTGCAAATCTATGGTTCCAGTATATTGAGTTGTTCAGGTTATACCGCCATTCTGAGAATACTGGTAACTGGGAACTCCATCTGGTTACAGTCAGGAAAATGTTTAACTTATTTGCTGCTACAGAATACATCAGCTATAGCGAAAGTGCTCGCGTATACTTACAATATATGATCTTCCAACAGAATACCCGTGGTTATACTGCCCCTTTGTAGAACATGGATATCACACGGTTAGGCGAAGTGACAGATATTGGGCAGGACTCTGGTCTGACATAATTATCGAGCAAGTTATGAGGCGGTCAATAAAGAGTAGAGGTGGTTTGACACGCGGAGGGAGTTTCACTGACAATGTACGACATATGTGGATACACAGGACACATGCGTGTGGATAAGTTCATAATGCCACGACAGCTTTAACTGGCCTCCATCATCAAACAAGCGAGCCATACATTGAACTGGGGACATCAAGACTGAATCAAGACAACAGTGAAGATACACTGTTGGTTTGATCAGCATGAACCATTTGGTCCAAATGAACAAAATCTAAAAAGCTCATCATCGAGAGCTGTTGCCTCAACTGTGACGAAGATGAAAACATTGGAGAAGCTATCAAAACGTTTCTTGATGAGAAAACTCTGAGAGATGCAACAATAAGGAAGGACCTGGTTAAAACATTTGAAAGACTTTAAAATGGCATTATAATGGAGAATGAAACATTGCACATCTCTATGGTTGTGTTTGCCAGACTAATGCTTATACTTCAGAGACAGGCGGGCCCCACCTGCTGTTTTTCTTATGAACTAACATGTGTTCATACAGCTCTGTTTAAAGACAACTTACTGAGAAAAAGCCAACAAAACACTCCCGACTAGTGCTTTAATAAGTTATAAACAATCACATACAAATGCCAAGACGACATAATATGTTCTAGATGGAGGAGCACTTCTGCATAGAGTCCGTTGGCTACCAAACTCAACCTATGACGATATAGTCAGACAATACTAGTTGTATGTTAACAAGAGATTTGGCCACTGTTGCATTGTCTTTGATGGACATGAAAGTGGGGCCACCATTAAAGCCCATGAACACCAGAACAGAACAGGCAAGGCATCTGCTGATATACATGTACGAGTAACCATCGTGCGTTTCTATGTAACAGTAACAAAAAGGTTCAGTTTATTAAACAACTTTGTCAAACGCTTGCAAATTATTTTCATCACATTGAATATATCCGTGGTGACATATGTGGATACACAGGACGCATGAGTGTGACTAAGTTCATAATGCAGACACCTTGATTGCATCAGCATCATTACAAACTGTTACTTCTGGTATGAAGGCTACTGTGGTGGCAGGTGATGTCGATATTTAAGTATTACTATGGTACCACTGAAACGAAGAAATGTCCGACAGTTATTTCCACTCCGAGGCTAAAGAGACAAAAATAAGATAGTTCCACATTATCTCCATCAAAGACATCCCTTGACAACAGCATGAAGTCTCTAATTCTTCTTGTCCATGCCTGGTCCGGACGTGACAGGAAATCTTGGATGTTTGGTCAGGGAAAAACCAGCATGTTGAAAAGATTCAAGAAATCAAAGCAACTAAAGGAATCATGCTCGACATTTGGTAGTGATGGTGCTACATAGGCCCACATTTCTGAGGAAGGACTGGCACTGTTTACAGTGAGTTATGGTAGGAATGTTGGAGACTCCCTAGACCGGGGGTCTCGAACTCAAGGACACAAAAGGGACATTAGGTCCTGGGGGAGAGGCATATCGCGCCAAAAGTAAGATAGGGGTGAGGGCGTGATTTCCACCAGTTATAATGCTAATCTGCAATACAGCTGATAGGCTGCTATTTATTTATTCATGAAAATGAATAGTAAATGGGATATGTGAATTAGTACAACATGTGAATAAAAATAATATTAAGAAAATATTTGTTTACTGAATTCAGACTTATAAGTAAGGTTAAATATAATTCTAATTACCTTCATTTGATCCCAACCAGTCCACGTTGAAGATGATTTCTGGCAACGTTTTGCAGCAACCAGGGATTCTATGTTCAGCTTCAAATCGCGTAAATTAGCCAGCCTCAACACGGATTGTAAATGTTCATCAGTTACTCTTGAGCGCAACGCAGATTTATTTATTTTCATTGTTGGGAAAAACTGCTCACGAACGTATGTGCTTCCAAATATGGCCAGAATTTGCAAAGATGAAGCAAACAATTTGTGAAATCTCTCACTTGGAAGGTACTGTCTACTAGTTCCTTCCAAGTGAAATCAGTAACACCAACCTCTGCATAGTTCTGCTTCAGTATGGTATCGCACTGAAGCTCCACCCACCTCATATGAAATTCCCCAGAAACAGTATCAGCATCCGGTATGTGGTTGACCAAAAAACAAAGTCTCTGTTTATTCAACAATCCGCTCTCACACATCTACGTGTGTGTGTGCGTTAGTTGCCTGTCATCTCAGGTACACCCTTCACGCCAATATGAGTCAAATCTACCCCTTCTCACGTTATGAAACAAAACAGATTTCCTCATGTTCTGTTGTGTGAGTCAGTTGTCTATCATCTCAGTCACCCCTCCACCACAATAGGCCTTTGAAACAAGCCGATGTAATCATAATTAAAAGTGATTGACTGTTTGCATTAGGTTCTCAGGCCAAGCTTAATACTGTTGCTGCTACAAGAGTATGGAAGAGGCAAGGGACAAATTACCAAGTTTTAGGAAAATATTGGTCCCGAAAATGGTTCTGCCGCGCTTTTGAGACCTCTGCTCTAGACCATTTACGGTATGAGAAGTATATCGATATGGTTGCTACAAGTACATAACGAATTGAACCACCAATAGAGAGAGAGCAGCATATTTTCATTGTTTGCGTGTCCATTAGCAAGTTCGAGTGTGGAAGTGCTTCGATAGGTGTGTTGAAAGCCCATTGGAGAGAATTAACAGCCTGCTGATGCCAGTATTAACAGACACATAGGTTGCACCAGAAAATCTATTAAAAATTATCCGATTCAAATTCAAAATCTCCTCAAAGAATGTGTGCCGTACAAATGCATGCTTATGTCGCAAGAGTGGATTGAAATGAGTTCATGCATGGACATTGTGCAGGAGGACAATTGCAATAATGCTAAAGATCCATTTGATGAAACATTTATTGAGCAAACTGACATTATTGATCGATTAATATATATATGATATATTTCAGAATATTGTATGACTATACATTAATATGTATATTTTAGTTGGACCGTGTGCTACACACTTTAAGAGAATATCCTTGGTGTAATCATATAACCGTTATTGTTACAGTATTTGCAGCCTTTATTTGCTCAATTTGAAATATATGCTTTTACAGTGGAAACCTTGACATTTTCACCTCTATTTCGATTATATCACAGAGCTTAACCCTATTTCATATGAGCATAACGCCACCTAACAACACATGTTTTTAATAACTGCGTCAATGCCTAGAAGTAGGAAGCTTAAACTTTGTCATTTGACGTATTAATAAATGAAGCATCGTATGAACTAATTTCAGGTATCCTAGAGTATTTAGTTTTAGCATAGAAACGCTTTGGTTAATGTATACTCGAGATCGTCTGACATCAGGATAATATCTGTTTCCCTAGTATGACATTTTAAAAGTTCTTAACAGTTCTTCTGACATGATATCTGAAACCAGAAAACCATCGCTCCAAAACTTTGGCTAAATAAGTAAAGAAAATACACATTATGGGAAGTCCAACATTTCGGCCTAACACGTCTAAGAAATGCGGTAATGACGTCATAATTACGTCACAGTGGTGATTCTGAGACATCTTCTATCACCAGCACGAGAACCACTTCACGTTTCATAACTGTATCAAAGTTGGTGATCTCTGGAGCATAAACAATGAAGTTATGGTGTAGGAGCTTTGGCGGCCTCAAAAGAGACCATGTCGAATAGAGTTAGGTTTCGGTCAAACGGGTGTATTTCCCATGTCTAGATTACAGTGGATGTTTTATATGTTACTTAGCTTAGAGTTCTGATTTATACCAAAAGGATACCAAATTTAACTTACACATTTATTCCAGGTTCAAATCTAAAACGTCCACATTACATGTAACCTGAAGTATCACGGGAAGGATTTAATAAACAAGCGCATAAAAACGTTCATTCCCTCTATAAATTACGTATATTGTAAATATACATTCTGGAAGGAACTCGATATAATCGATATGATTTTGCTAAATTCAGATCAGATAACCTATGGTTAAAAGATTATGGAATCAGTAATGTATGCATGTTACGATATGACACATTATGTATCTATTGGATGTATTGTTTAGTATTTGTACATCGCTCTCTCAACGACAGAACCTGAAATATTGACTCGTATAATGTAATTAATAGAATTCATATTTCAGTAAAATAGTAGTTGACAGTATATGGTTGTGGGCTTTGCAGACATGTGGAGAGAAGGAAATAGAGACGGAGAAACACAATGAATAAACGAAATGAATTATGAAGAAGAAGAAGAAGAAGAAGAAGAAGAAGAAGAAGAAGAAGAAGAAGAAGAAGAAGAAGAAGAAGAAGAAGAAGAAGAAGAAGAAAAAGAAGAAGAAGACATCATTGGAAAGGAATGGGGAAGAATTGAAAGAGAAAAGCTACGGAAGTATTGGAGAAGAAGAAGATTTGGAGAGGAATTTCAGAAGAAAAGGAATTGGCGAAAAAGAAAGAAATAGTGAATGTAATTATATATATAGGATGTCTTTTGCATACTATAGCAAGATACTTGACTGATTCAAATATATGATTTCATGAAACAAATATATTTGGCAAAGAAAACTCTGCGTAAACATTCTTCAGAAACAAACTAGAATAGACTACAGAATTGTGATACGGGAATAAGAACAACATTAAAAAAGGTAGCCATGTTTTTCTTAAAAGATAACTTAATGGTCAGATTTACATCGCGGAAATGTATTGTTTGTTGGTGCGATTCCTATAATGCACAGTTTAAGCTCGAAGTAAACGGATAAATCCAATATCTTGGCATGAACATAAAACGAAATCGTCTAATAAAACGGATTGTGAGATCTCATAAAATCAAGGGTTGTTATTGTAGCCTATGTTAACTCGCAATGCCGATAAATTGCAGTATTTTGCCGGATTGAGTAAACACTGCTTAATATCCAAGAATAATTTCGTCAAGATAAATAAATGCATTTCAACCAGATATCTAAGCGAACGTTACTAAAATGTTAAATGTCATCAGAATGGGAATAACAGGGCTGCAATAACCAGAAATCCGAGAAATAAAATATGTTCGCCACTTCTTACATGTTGGCGCATCATTATGTAGATATGATAAAATGTGTTTATATTAAGACAATTTACTGTTCTTCAGTAAGATTATAACCATTTAAGTCGGACACACTTTTCTCTGGTGTGTATATGTTTAGATATAAATGAGAATGGTTAGAGTGCTGATATATATAGTTTCTCTTAAAAGAACCATCTCATAATATATCTGTGAATTTTCCATTTATTGTATTTACTAAATTAATGCTGTTCTGAGAAATAAATATACTATATAATTCCATCTCATTTTAAAAAGATCTATGGTTACTATGATAGAAAAGATTTGAATGTGTTAGAACAAGAATTCAATATGAACAGTCTTTGAGCACTGGTTAGGGAATAAATTCGCTTTTAGTAGTTTTTTCTCTGAAGTGGACGGAATTTTCATTTAATTACCAAAGAAATACAGAATAATTAAATAAGTCTTCAATCAGGGAACCTACAATGAGTATTTTAGTGTTATTCCAAAA
>VCCN01007012.1:3757306-3767505 GCA_006491835.1 Architeuthis dux | reverse complement strand
AGAGAGAGAGAGCGAGAGAGATGAAATCATCATAACTGTAGTCACGGACGCTTGCCTTTACGTGTGGTCACAAACGATCACCACGGAAGTTTTGATGGAGAAAAAGGGACAGCACGACAAAACCCAACGTCAGAAGAGAAGGAACGGTCGAACGAGACAACGCGTCAATTTAGCTGTCGCTGTCTAGTTTTTTCTTTTTTATACAAACACAAAGAAGAGAAAGAAAGAAAGGATTGCTAAACGCACACACAAACACTAACACTTGGTTGGCAAGATATGAACTGAACTGAAAAATATTACACGCACTAAAGATACGATACAGCCGTAAAACTATTGTTTATGATGTTTTTAAAACACGCTACATACACACAGAGCAATTATAGTCACATAAACACACTACAGACAGAGACTTGTTATATGAAACATTTATTGTTTTTGTTTGTGATTTTTGATTCATTGAGAAGAGAAGACATTTTATTTTGTAAATCTTTTGTTGGCATTATTCACGCCAACGCTGGTGAATGCATTCCTGCGCATCGCAGATTGTTGGTTATTCTTAGGCTGTGCCGCTGTCTACGAATTATAAAAACGTTTTGAAAATGAGTTTTTTTTCCGACCCTCGAGTATATTCGGGGCGAGAGTTATTTGCCATGATGAAAGGTGACGTTATGTGTTTGGACGGATTAAGTTTGTTGATTTGAAACATGCCGGGGGGTTGATTGAAACGAAATTACGTATATATTCAGGAAAGTAACGGGTCAACTTTAGGTGAATTATATTTTGGGAGATAAACACAGCGACAAGCGAACTGCACGTCGTGGGACGGCCGTAATGATTTATCCTGCGGACGTGCATGGAGAGGGGCGTTAATATTCGCACTGATACCTTCATTGGTTTCATAGTTTCTTTCTAGAAACGAAGAAAAAAAAGAAGGAAAAAAAAGGAAAACTTCTCTTCTTATGTTGATTGTATAATGAACCGATTTCTGTATCTTATTTTTGCGGTATGTATTACGTATGTTGAATTACTATCCGTACACATTTTCTCCAGTGTAAAATAATTGGATCTGACTTTCTTTTGTTTTTGTTTTTTCGCGGATGGTTATTTTTAAAAGAAAAAAATATATATACTTTGTTACGTGCCCTGTGCTAGCATTTAGTTTGAAGTAATTTTCACCGACATTTGAAGTACATTCGACGCGACTGTTTTCGCGATGGTCAGATTTTAAATCATGCGTCAAAGATCGGCAACAAGAGATTTGATCAGATACGCATCTTACTATGGAACGGACGACTGTCCGCTGTGATTATGTTAAAACCACTTTTTTTTCACTAGAATCTATTTTGTTTTTTTGAAACTGCAGACAGTAGGAATATTTTTCAAACAGGCACTTTGAGGAAAATTGACGAAGGATCCGCTCAACATATACACAGGAGAAGGTGTTAAATATTATATTGTGATGACTTCTGATGGTGTTTCTATTTTGTTCTGCTTCCTAAGGTGAAAGGATACATGGTATATTCGTGTTATTTTTCTTTTCCAGAGTGCATATTTCTTCCAATCTGAGTTGGTGATGGAAATTCGATTACTGCGATGGTGTATTAGAAATAGTGATGTGAGATTCTTTGAGGAGGCCTTGAGGATATGTTACTCAATATACATGCCTATGTAAAACAAACATAGTATGTTTGGAATATCCTGACTAGAGTGTCGGCGTAGAGAAAATCCCTTCTTTGCGGAACCTACAGAAAAATAGGCTTTAGATGCAATTCTAGCACTCATTAAACCTATTCTATGGAGTGTAGGCGGATATCGTGTTGCTTAGGGACAACCCCTTATCTGCGGAACCTACAGAAAAATAGGTTTTAGATTAAATTGTAGCACATTAGTATTCGTACAATGGACGGGCAAAAGGTAGACCCTGTTTGAGGAAAGTTGTTTGCGGTTTGGATGGCAACCACTGGAAGAGAACATTTGTTGGAGTTTTGACAGAAAGGAACAGTCGGTTTTCATCTGGGGTTGGGAGAAAGGCAGTTTGTAATTTTCCATTCCACTGATTCAGAGAGGGTGGACGTGCCCGAAACAAAACGTGAGAGATACGTCTAGCTGTCATGTAAGAGATGTTTTCTTCTTCTTTTCTATCTCCTTATATACATTTTGCAAAGCTGTTAATTTTTTATTGTTGCCCAACTATGTAACTGGCTCGATGCGATTGTTTTTTCTGTTTTTGTTTTATTTTTGGTGATTTGTTTTGCGGAGGAAGAGAGAGGGGCAACATATAGCTTTTGTTGGTGTTAGATTTTGTACTTTATGATAATTTATTCTCTTTATTTGCTCATGTAAGGGTCAGTCTTTAAATTACATATGATATAATTTAGAAAAAAAAGAGTCTGACGAATGTTACGTAATGGTCATTGAGAGTCGTAATTAAGTCTAAATTAAAGCCCAAAGTTTTAATGTGTTGATTGAGTTGAAAAGCCGCAATGGCAATTTAATTAAGTTTAACCAGAGACCGGAAATGTCATCACGGTCGGAAAAGGAATATTTCTTTCCCAGATCGCTGGGCGTCATAGATGAATGTTTTGCGCCGATTTTGGCCAAAAAGGAATGTTAAAGTATAAGGAACCACGTTTAGTTTCCTCATTAATGGATTTTCGAATACGATAGAGAGGGAATGAATATTGGATATTATCGGCAAAGCCCCACAGATAAGAATCTTAGACGACCACTCGCCGGGTTTGAAACGACGTGAAGTCGCGATAGTATCTTCGGGTGATTAATCACCGGACAAAATCATGAATAGATTTGGAAAAATGTATGTGTAAGTATCAAAATAAGGCGGGGGCTAAGTCAACTGACACCTTTAAATAGAACTTCGATAGTCAGAGCAGCAGGAAAAGCAGTCAGAGAAAGACGGTCAGTCTTGACGCGTGTCCTCCTCTAGGGGCCGCATGAAATCAGGTGTCCGTGACGAGCAGTTATGATGATTTCACCAGTCTCTCTCTCTCTCGGCGTTCGTGATTGACAGCTATACCGAAACCAGAAGTTCTCCCTCTTCCTCTTAACGTAAAACCAGTCGGCTGCGTGTCTATATATGTTTTTCCGTGAGTAAAAACCCTTCTTGTTTCAATCGGCGTTTGTCATTTCTTTATATATGCGAGTCTTGTACCCACCAAGATTACATGCAGCTTGGTATCTCCAATGAACAATCACGCTACGCAATATGCGCTATTGATTTGGTCGCCCACTTCGATGCGTCGGCGTCTTCCCGAGAACGATCGGCAAAGGCAGATGCAACTGAGATGTACACGCACAGAATATGCATGATTATGCTACAATAAGTCCAATGCTGGACAAAGGCATTTTCCACCTCCGGCCTTGATTGTGCTAACCTCTGCCACGTTTTCTATCTCGTCCTCCATCTTGTGTCTGGTCTTTTATACTGCGTTTACCGTCTCATAGGCACCCATCGGTTAGTCTTTTCCCCCATCTATTTTCATCTCTTATTGCTAGATGACCAACCCTTCTGATCCATGTTGATCGTTTACTATCTTTTAGAGTTATACTTAGCATTGCCCTTTCCATGGCTCACTATGCTATTCTAAGTTAGTGTCCATGTTTCGCATCCGTATGTCATGGCTGATATTATACAACCGCTGTATACTTTACGCTCTAAGCGCATTGGCAATGTGCCCTTCAGGATGTCTTTTCATTTTATTTCGCAGTCATGGTCTCTTTCTAGCTTTATTACCTATCCTAGGTAGATGTATTCATAAACCTCTTCTAGAGCCTCTCCCATCTGTATGGCCTTTTGAGGACTTGTTGAACATTGTATTTGTTCTGTTCATCTTTAAGCCTATGTTTTACTTTCCCTATTTAGATCAGTTAACATGTTTTGTAATTATTCGGTTGTTTCCGACGTCATGGGAATGTCATCGGCGAATAAGTGGCTTAAGTATTCTCCATCTGGGTTTATTCCCATTCCCTCTCAGTCAGTTTTCTGAAATACGCTTTTAAGGCACGCTGTAAATAGTTTAGGTGATATTGTATCGCCTTGTCTTCGGAATAGCTAGGATAACAGTTAGATTAAGCAAAAGATACAATCCAGGTCTACGCGCAAACTTCGAAAAGCTCAGACCAAGACATTGAGGAGTTTTATGAGTGAGAGAAGACTAACTACACAATACGCATGGGAGACGTTGATGCTAAGGTAGGTCAAGGAAACTTCGGGGAATCTAGCGTAGGTAAATATGGAATCGGCCGAAGAATTGAGATACGGTCTAAAGATAACTAATACATTCTTTCAAAACGGGAAGGTCGAAAGTGGACTTGGAAAAGCCCAAATGTCACAACAAAATACGAAATTAACTTCATAATAACTGACAAGATCCATATCATTAAAGACCTCACCGTTATAAACAAAGTAGACATCTTAAGCGAACATAGAATGGTAGCGTGCAGAACTAGATTTAACTTTAAAACTGAAATAAATAAAATGTTTTCTAAGAAGAAGAAATATCTTAATAATATAAAGATAGAGAACATTATCAACTTTAGAGTAGCGATAGAGAACAGATTCCACTCCTTGTGGAATATCGACTGTGACATCTAGTAATAGTCTGACAAAAGAAAATAATAATAGTCTGACAACGAGAAATATGAAGATACATACTAAAGAAGAGGAAAACAAAAAAGCAGTACTTAACAAATTAATAAATAAAAGAACCAGAAATGAAAAAAAAGCAAAGCACGAAAAGAATAGTAGAGGCAAACAGAAAGAGGAAGACATATGCTTGCACTAAAAGATAAAAATGGCAACATTATCAACAACAAAAAAGTTGACAAATTGACAAAAGTAACGGAAGAATACCATGAGAATGTGTACGCCTCAAAAATAGAAATACCACAAACTAATCAACCTATAGATACTAGAGATACCCAAGACATAACAGCAGAAGTAATATTTTCACTACGAAATATGAAACTCGGTAAAGCCCCAGGATGCCATAACGACAGATATTCTAGGAGACGCAGGAGATATCCTGCACAAAGGACTAGCACATCTATTCACACAATGAATAAGAGAAAGAAAAGTTCCTAACAACTTATGTCTAGGAATAGTAATCCTACTCTACAAGAAAAGAGCTAAGCACGACCTTGACTACTACCGCCCTATTACTCTATTACCTGACGTATATAAACTATTCACACAAAATAATCACAAACAGATTAACAGGTAATCTAGACGGAATGAAAATATATAATAAGGATAATTCCTCATCTCAGAATTGAGACGAAAATTACCTAATTAAAAAGTTTTAAACTGAAATGCAAAAATCTTCAATGTGTAATTTTCAAAAAAATTAAAATACCTAAATAATGAGGGCTTAACAGAAAATGTAATCTGAACATCACACTCTGAAAGATTCACAGTTGCCGGAAATCTATTTTCCAACTTGTGCATCCTTGAGAAAATACCTTCAATTAAAAAAAAAGAAAATCCTTGTTTCTTGCGACTTGATTAATAAAGTTCCCATACCGAGTGTTGTTCATTATTAATACATCGTGCCTCTTATACAAAGCCTAAAGCGTTGGCATCTTTATTTAGAAACAAAACAGGAGATCCCGTACTGAGTGAACATCTTAAACAAGGCTACTTCATTAAAAATCAATGGCTTCTTCATTCCGTGTTGCTCGAGTTGAAAACCTGAATTACGAAAATAAAGAATATCTGAGGGGAAAAGATTCAAGTGTGGAAAAACGTCTTTGTTTTAAAAATCAAGAATCACTGCGTTTTTAAAACAGGAGGAAAGAAAATATTATACACGAATATAAAAGGAAATAACTGTCTGCTCTTAATTGAAGAGACTTTTTTGAATAAAGAACAGCTGTTTTGTAACAGAAGGGGGGAAAATGGACAAATCACGTGTTTAAAGACTGACATATAAAGAAATAACGGAATATTTTTTTATTTTTTTAAATTTAGTTACAGAAAAGACAGATTATACTAAATGATACTGGGAATAAAGAAATGAAAGACTAGAATCAATAACAAGAGAAGAGAAGGAGATATGCACATTTAAAACAAAAACAAAGGAAAGCAATGCTGTTTATTAGAATGCACAATGAGAATGCAGAACCCGGGAGAAAAGGCGACGCATTGTCAAGTGCTAAAAGTTTAATTAAGACTGTTAAGGCGGTTTAAAATCGTCATTTAAAAATTGATCCTGACGACCTTATTCTTAAGGATTTCACAATCGACTCACTGCTGCTTTTATGTTAATTTCCCTCTGCGTCTTTTAAACTTTTAAATTCATAAATTTGCCGTTTCTTTTTGGAGGTGGAGGATGGCCGAGCTGATAACGGCTCATAGAATGGACTGGGCGGGCCGTGTTCAAACTATGGCTGGAGCAATTTGTGTTCACTTCAGCTTTGGGAAAGGCATGGATCTATCTCATCCTAGAGCTATGGGTAATATTGCGCATTTGAAATGAGTGACGCCACTTCGGGTGTTTGCTACTTCTAAGTATATTTCATATGTCGCAAATTGGTCGAGTAAGTAGTAGTGTAATATGTGGAGCCTAAGCGTGGAATGCTGAAGCCGTAGCCAACCTAAGTGCACCATAGCGAAGGGGTGCATACATGGAAATAGATAAATATTAAGATATATAAACGAAGAGAAAAAAAGTTCAAAATATACAGATTGGCACTAACTAAAACAATCGACTGGGCACTTCTGCTAAACAAGAGTGGTACTTTTGATAACATCAAAGGGTGACTCAGGAGGAAGGGAAGTACAAGTCAAAACATCAACGGAAAACAATCTAGAAATAGAAATCTGATTAATAGACGAGCACGGGGGTATTTCAAAATAGCCAGATTTCAAAATATATAGACTAAACAAGATGAATGAATTTAATCTTTAGAAACTATAAACAACCACAGTATAAATGAGACTGTCAGTGCGAAGACAAGAGAGAGTGTTCTAGAGATACGGACTAAGAGTCATCTCCAAAGCCGCCTCGACAGCCTCTCTCTATCGCTCTCGCTCTTTCTCTCTCGACGTTATGGGAATAGCTGTGTGACACAACTTTCTGTAGAATTGCGAATAAACAGTATATTCCTTTCAAAGAAAAATCATCTCCGTCTCGATCCTTCTCCTCGTTCCAGGCCAATTCTTTCCAGAGACCAACACCCGTCTTCCCGAAATCCGGACACATTGTGCGCCCTGACACCGTCCGCAACAAGGAGTGACGAAACTATCGTTGAACCAGTGTCGCCAACATCCAAGAAGGTGATAACGTTACATAAGGGCTCTACTTTAACTTAATTTCTTTCTGTTTGTCCTTTACCGTTTACAATGTTGTGTCAGTGCCGTCACTTTATGCCACTTAATACGCGTTCAGTGTTTGTTTTGCAGCGGGCCATTTTAGAGGCAGAGTTCCTCTTTCTTCTACACCCGAGTTTCTTATACCTTCCAACACTCCAACGACTCGACCTAACATACCATTAGCAACGTTTTTTAGGTTTGGAAACGTTGCCCATGGTAATTGTTTCTTTATTTTACGCCATAGCGGTTTACAACAGCCTTTTATTGGAAAATTCTATTTTTTTGGATAGCGGGAGACACTTCTACTGTTAAATATATTTTATTTTGATAAGTAAATGTTTGGAATGTTGTTGTTTGTATTACTGCAATTGTTTTTCTTTCTTTCATTTTCCCACTCCCTGACAGATATCGTTTGTCAACATTTTTTTTATAAGAGTTGTACTTTTTGTTTAGTCGCAAGCTATCCTTCCTCATTTTTCTTCGGTTCTTTGTTTTCATTATATTATCATTTAATGATACCTTTGTTTAAGATTTGATTTATTATTTTTCATTCATTATTTATTTCCGCTTTTTCTTCGTTCTCGCTCCGTGTGTGTCTGTGTGTGTGTGTGTGTGTGTGTGTGTGTGTGTGTGATATCTGTGTTTATTTCCTTGTAACGCTTTTGTTTTACTTTAGGTTTATTTGAATGTAACCTTTTTTTAAAGTCTTTGCGTTTAGGGCTTCATTTCAATTGTTTTTAGTTAAAAACAATATTGATCTCCATAATTGTTATTTGATTTGATTTACTTTTAAAATCTTTTTTATGTCTTCTTTTTTTCTCTTTCATCTCTTTTTCTCACGATTTCTCAGCTTTTTCTCCCATTATTTTCCGAGGAAATAACTCGTTCCTCAATCGACAGTTCCCTGTTTCCTCTCCTTTAATAGCCTCAATGTTTCTGTTTGTTAATATTTAATCAACAATCAATTCGCTCGTTAATTCGGGACTCATTAACTTCGCGTACTGAGTGCAATATGGCGGCGTGCCATTTATCCTTTTTTTCTTTTCTTCATGTGAACAGATGGTTTCTCAATTTATTTCTAGAGATAAAAGGCAAGGGCATTAATGCGTAGTGATTTCTTTCTGAATATCTAAAATTGTTTCAGCATGTTTCAACTGGACGGGAGAAAATTTTCATTTCGTTTCCTTACATAATTGCGGGTGAACATTTTAGAAGTTACAAATCAGTTTATAATGATTTAGACATTAGCGGAATTCAAAGCATTAGATACGTCTATGGCCTGAGTGTTATTTAAACAGAATATATAACTTGCTTGTACGGAAATAATTTGAGATTATTAAACCTTTTTGTGTCTGAAGATTTAGAATATATTTGTGCAAATGATTTAAACACTTAACATGAATCCCAAGGGAGTGGGATTTTGAACCACCAACATGGCTTCGGTAGAACGCCATAAAAATCAAATACTCGAGCAACCATGAATAGTTGAAGTCCAATATGAAGTAAGTAAGCAAGACTGGAATTTCTAGAATGTCGAAATTCGAATTTTAATCTTTACAAAAGCAATCATTGCAGAGTATCAGTTGACATACTCCACTGTCTCGGCTAAACATCGAAGTTCTTCAGGTTTTGCGGGCGATAACTGAAAGTCGACTTAAAAGTGACAAGCACACGAAGCAGCGTCACCCGCTACATTACCAATAGCTATGGGGAGAAGGGATCGAGGTATGCCTTTCCCAAGGGCATTAGTGCGAAGTGAACGCAGATCGTCTCAGTCAGAGTTTGAAATCGGCACTGCGATTCTAATTTCCGTGCTGCCAACCGCTTGGTCACAGGCAACTTCACTTGAATCTGACAAGCAATAAAAAGTATTGAGAGGAAAAGATGCCAATTTTCCTGACAAAATATTTCCATGATCTAAGATATAGAAACAGTGAAAATCCAATCATTTGTATAACGAATGCTTATATTTTCACTGTAGAACTTTCAGTATATCGGTGTCTGGCCCATTTTTAGTTATCATATTTTTGGGGTAGAATCTTGGGCACCGGGTTATTGGCCATATCTAAAAACCATCCTGATTAACAAGACACCTGTTGCCATGATTAACCTGGTTGCCAAGATTCTACCCCACCCCACAAAATGCTTAACATAATATCATTCCTTTTCAATGATTCTAACCCATATATTCTTCATATATCACACAGGCCGACATCACACAGACCGATCAAAGTTCAGCTAATAACTGCGGCAGTCTATGTACTTATTAATCGACCCTCGTACACAAAAATATACGTCTGTTTTGAGGATGCGTGATTCCAAGAGGATCCTCATTTATCGTTAAAAGAAAGAACAACTATTCGATTGTATACATGTTTTTAAACGAGGTGTTGTTCATTATTTTGTTTTATTATAACTATTTATGTTGTCTTTCGTTGCTTTCTTTTACGATGTTCCTGTAGATCCAGGCTTTCCTCGGTGAGTTGTGGTATGCAAGTTCCTTTTCATACCCATTGTCTCTGCACGTTGTTGGAAAATTACATCTTTCTTTCTTATCAGTGGCCCCAATTATTGATATACTATACTTGGCATGTTGCTATCATTATCTAAGCATATTATATGTGCCTATTCTTTCAACCGGAATATTCTCCAGTCCTACCCCCTGTTAATTGTTTTAACTGTATCCCACAGTGGTTAGAGAGCACCCTTCTCCTGTCACACATGATCAGCCATGCCCGATTTTAAAGTCACTGAAAATGGCATCATCAACGTATCTCTTATGCTTTAAATGCAATTATATTTAATCTTTTAGTTTACTTATATTTTCTCAGAAAATATCCCCCTACATATCCCCACCGATATATATATA
>VCCN01007012.1:3666541-3677999 GCA_006491835.1 Architeuthis dux | reverse complement strand
TATATATATAAACATATCTTTCCACAGAGGTTCAATAAGTCCGTAGTCTGTCATAGTTATTATATGAATCTGAATTGTTCTCTGTATAATGTGCGATCCATGTGGTTATTATTAACCGCCGAATTTAGTGCGAAGAAAATGAAGGAGATTATGGGAAAAATGCATATTTGTGCGGAATGAAAGTTGTTTTTCTCATCATTTGACTACAGACTGATGTGCATACGTATGCATATTGACACTAAAAATAAAAGCCTGAACTATTATACGTTCGTTGTATATTATTTTTAAGAGATAAAACTCAACACTAGGGTGCATAGTTAACGTTTTCATTCATGTTATAACAGTCGTTAATAATAAGTGGCTGGATACTTTCAGGACAGACCTGGTATACATCACTGTTGGCGATCCTTTTTTAAGTTTACATCCAAAATTCAGTCAACAAACATCTAGAAACATCCAGATTCTCCAGATATATATATCTAAAATCTAGGAAATATATAACATATTATTAATAAATCAAATAGGACTTTAATCGTCAACTTGTACTTCAATAAAATATTACTTTTCAAAAAATATTACCTATTTTATTGCTATAAATTAAATGAAAATAGTACTTATTCTATTGGAAATCATCTGATATCTATACGCAGCAAAAGGTTAGGAAAGAAAATGACAAATACAACTGAGAGGGAAATGCTGAAAATCAGATGAACAGCCAATAACCAAATATCCTTATCTATCTATATATCCATATATCTATAAAAAGAAGTGAGAATATTCTTTGATCCGAGAAGACGCTGTTTCATAATCTACAAATAGTAATTTCCTACGTTTTAACATATTCTTGCCCTAGCTGTTATGATTATGCAACAAACAGCAGAATGTCAGATGTAACAAACCTCTAAATCATTTATCTTTTTCTGTCTCTACAGAATTTGCAGACTAACATCTCCATAAATAATCAAGTTGAGTTTTAGTTATCGTGTGAGATTGCAGTAAAGATATCGCCATTCCATCTGCTGGAGATTAATTGCTGCATCTTTTTGGTGAATGGCCATATAAGACATGACACATCTATTCTGATGGTGGAATCTGATGACCAGCGTTAATGTTTTAAAATGGCCGTTTACTGGGTAGTAACTTCCAAAAATGTCCATATTCTATAGCATAATACAGTAAACGCTCCTTGTAACAGCACTCGTTCTAACAACATTATTTAATGACACATACGTTCTAATGTCACGTTTGATTTCATATTCTTGCAAGTCTATTGTCTGAGCTTAGTTTGGAGTAAGAGCTGATTAATTCTTTTTAAAATTAAAATTAGTAAACACTTAAAATAATGCTGCTTAAAGTAATATTGGACATTAGGTTGTGAAAGGGTAAACAAATGTCATGTTTTTCCTTACCTTTTTGTTTCTCTTTATTGATACACTTTGTATAACGTCAATCCGTTATAACGGAAAATTTGTTATAACGGCACTCTTAAATCACCTACAGTCTACTGTAACTATATTTTTTAGCAGTTACAGAATCTAGCTATAATCTCTATCTCAGCTTTGCACACAATAAAAGTTAAAACTGTCTATAAAATTAACGGTTAATATTCGATTGATTAAGACAGCATTTATATAGTTGATTCAACAATATAACAGCATGCCAAACCTACAGCTGTAGTTCAGGCATTTTATGGGCACACGACATGTTTCTGGCAATACAGCGACTTTCAGAAAACGATCCAAGTTTTGAACGAAGCATGAAAGTCAAAAGAACTGAATGTTTATGCTGAATTGTTATCTTATTCGCCAAATGTCTGTCCGTCTCTCTCTATTTGACATATCACCATGCGATTTTCTGTGCGTACTGATGGACACTCGTGGCGATGTATGGGAGGTAATTGTGCATGGATTCGCAACACAAGTTAATCAGATCTCCCGTACCCCATTGTCCACGCCTCCACAGAATGTCATTGAAATTCATTTCGGAGATAGCGCGTGGACACTCATGGGCGTATACATAAATGTAATCATAAAGAAAATGGAAAAATATATATCAATCAAAAAAAAATCTTAGATCCGCCTCAAAATGTTACCACCTCTTTCGTACTCCATTGTTCACCATTCCGCAAAGTCTCATTGAAATCCATTCAGTACTTTCGGATATATCGTGTGGACAGTTGAACAACAGACGGAAAGACGCGACCAAATATACCTCTTTCCAACTTCGTTGACAGAAGTAAATACAATCATCGGTTATCTTATGTTGACAAATATACGGGTTGAATTAGTTGATGAATGCCTGCCAATCCCGTATATTTCTCCGTTGTTGCAAAAACATCTTTGCTAATATATCTCTTTTGCACAGGCCACTCCAGTTAATCCTGCTCTCAGTCTAATAAACATTCGTTAATATCACAAAAATAAGCGAAAACACGTTGGATATTTTCACCACATCCTCAGTGAATTTCCTTTTTTATTCAACGTCCGTCACATTGTAAGAAAGCGTGTTATTCACAACGCCCAGGAGATATCATCTATTCATATACATAATTAAATAAATGGCAGTCCGGTCACGTTTATTTTGGACATACATCTTCATCGAATCAACAAATAAGCAATAAGTCACACTGTCATGTTTATCTTGTGAACTTCGATTTTTTTTCTTTACTTCATTTTTCTTTGTCTTTTAAATGTCTTCCTTTCCCAATGTTACTTTTATTTTCGCTTTTGCCTCGTTTTTGTGGTTCTTAGTCTCCCACTCATGTAAATAATTTCATTTGCTCAGACTGATAGCTCTATACAAACAAATGCGAATTATTAATCTACATTTCGTTATGGCCTTTTTTTATTGTTTTGGCTAAACAATCGATAATTCACAAAGAAGCATGATGAATGAAACAAAACGGAAGTGTTAGAAATAATAGGTCGTTAAACAATAGTCTATGATAGTATTCTTTGAGTTATAGTAATCTTTTGAAAATATAAGAATCTGGGCAGAGTCTCTTGGTAGAGATGTCGTAACTTTTCAATAAAGCAAGTCATGTTTTCAATACTCCAAAGTTTTCGATTATTTTCCTTCAAAGGCTAATCAATACGACTCAGATATCTTTTGTTACAAACGAAGTAGAAACATTGTTCATGTGATATATTAATATCAAGTGGTATAGATATATATTTTATATTCCTGATAGATAGATAAATACATAGATAGATATCGATTATATTTTGAAGGTTTTCTGGAAGAATTCCTCAGATAACGCCGAAATGATACAAGTATCGACGAATGCATGTGTAAAACCACACACATACACACACGCACACACATATACATATATGTAAATATATATAGAGAGATTGATACATATTTACAATGCTGTTGTTACTTATCAGTTTCACGCTGCCATTGCGAACGACAGACAGCCGTTCTTTTCTGTTTTCATTCGGTTATTATATACGACTAGAGTGTTGTTTGTTTATGGACTATGTAAACAAGATTACGGGATGGATGGTGAAGGATATCATATAAGTAATTAAACAACAACATGGAGATGGGCAGGGAACATAGCGAAAGGAAGGGACAATAGATGTAGCAAAAGGCTAACCGATTGCAGTAGGAAAAGACTAGACACAAGATGGGGAGACGAGATAGAAAGGTTTGCCGGTACGACATGGCAGAGAATATTAAGTGGACGTATAACGGCTGCCGATGATGATGATGATGATGATGATGATGATGATGATGATGATGATGATGACGATGATGATGATGATGATGACACACACGCAGACACACGCGCGTGCGCAGAGATACATCGACACGTAGCCATTAGCTGAATTTTCTCCTATAATCTTCCACATAAAATATGCAGTCTGTGTGCTTTAAAGAGAACCTTCCGGTTTACTGAATTGGCCAGAAAGAAGATGAAGTTGAAAAATAAATATCTGTTATATAAAATAAACGATTATTCATCATTAGGCCACGGGCATATTGATGCACGTACACATGCCTACCTAAATACACACACACACGCGCGCGTGTATCGCTCTGGCACACTATCAATTATATGTTTTTTTCTTTACAAAAACAAACGATTAGTGTGACTCCCTTTTTTGTACTTACTTTTACATGCTCTGAGGGGATTCAACTCCATCTCTATGATTGCAGAAAACTATTAATATCCACATATCTATCCCTGTAATACCTTTATAGTGTTTTTTGAGTTATATTCATCGATCAAAATATTTAGGGCAATGATCACTACCCTATCATGCTGCTGCATGAATTGGGTTTCTACTCTTTTTTCTAAGTTTTCCTAAGTTGAAGCAAATACCAAAATACTAGCCATAGCCGATGGGATTGTTTGCTGTATATTGTTACATGGCAGTTGCCCCTGTCAACCAAGTCGGTTTGACTGGCTGGCTATGTATTACGAATACAGGCAGCACGAATGGAGCTAAAGAGCAGGACATTTTAACATCTCCTTATTATGTCTAGAAAAACTACCCCCCCCCCCATAAAATAGTTTTTTAGTGGGGGGTTCAATTCACAATGGAAGTCAATGATAAATTGATCCCTAATTTGTGCCCGGTGTTCTGGCTTGTTTTTTTTTTAATTCGGACCTGTTAGTTATCCAACAAAAATCGAGAGCAATACCTTATTCATTGATCACCTGCTTTTTATAATTCATCACCCCCAACACGGCATGCTGCTATAAGACGATGGTCACGTGACGGTTTCTATTGACTGACTAAGAAGGGTCTTCTTAGTCAGTCAATAGAACATAACGTACTTTTTAGTCTATAGTCTTACATATACACATTCATACTTGAATATATTATGAGCGTTTGTATATATCTCGGTTTCTATCTGCAAGTTTTGCATGTGTGAAATTGCAAGTTGGCTATGCGTGCGGATTTGAAATCACTGGTTAACCTTGTGAGACCTTAGTTAAGATACGTCATAATTAATTCCGTCTGTATTTTTATACAACGCGCCTTCGTAACACTGTAAGGTTATCACGTGCCTTATATGCGCATGTGCACTGGTGGTTGCATACGTGCAAACAGAGCAGGTAGTCAAAATAATGAGACAAAAAGAAGATCAAAGCATTTGTGAGATGTATGTTTATTCTTCGGCAGACCGAAATATCCAAACATTACATTGTCAAAACATCGCACAGCAGTAATTCTGCCTCGTATTCGCAATATAGACAGTGACGTCAAAACATAGTAGTAGTTGGAGTTTTGACAAAGAGAGAGTAAGGTCTTTAGAGAGAAAGAGATAGAGATATGGAGATATAGATAGATAGAGAGAGATTACATATTGTACCTACTACGCTGCGCTTAACTAGGTATCCACTTATCTCTCTGATCGAAAGACTATCGGGTTGCTTTTTAAAATCTTACTCATACCCACTGAATTTCTTTCTTTCTGTCTTGCCCCTCTGCGGTTTACAATTAATGTATGCCCCCATCCATGTTCCGCTTACCCCCTACGTATGTCTTCATATATGTCTTCTTTCTTTATTTATTTCTTCCTTTCTTTCTTAATTAGTACTATTATCTCTTCTAAGCAGGCGGATTCCGTTTTCAAATCTCCGGGCCACGCCACAAAAAAGCCATTATATTTTTCTTTGGAGTGTAAACGTCCGAATTTTAACCCCTGAAGGTAAAATCTGTCCCGTCCGATGTTATCTCTTCAAGGCATGAGAAGCTGCTATTATATACTCCGCCCACAAGCGTGAACAGACACACATATAAAAACACAGACACAATCACACACACATAGGCGCATACATATGTCTTCAATCTCTATATATGTATTTTAAATCAAATGTATTCATTCAAACGAAAGAGTTCTTGAATTTCAATTATCAACACTTTCCCACCATATTATTACAACTAAAACCAAAGCGATTCCTTCTCACAGCAGCTAAGGTAACTATTTCTTCTCCGACGACGACGACGACGACGACGAAAACAACAACAACAACAACAACTTAATGCGGCCAATAGGCTCAAAGCTATAAACACCCTAGCGATACCTGTAGTAACATACAGTTTCAACATCATCAACTGGAAGCTGAATGACATCAATAGACTGGACACCAAGACAAGGAAAATGCTTACCAAAAAAGAGGCTACACTCTTCAAGAAACAACTTGATATCCCCGAAACCCCACCAATCGGAAAAGAGGCGACCACCATCTACGCCAAACGAGTAAAGCAGAAGGCAAAACAACATGGCCAACAACAACTGCAAAAAATATGGGAGCAAAAAAGAAGCACGGGAGATACGCTAGAAGGGTGAAAGAAGCAGATGTAGACCAACAAAAGACACATCCGTGGCTGAGGAGCACCGGACTGAAAGCAGAAACGGAGGGCCTGATCATCGCTGCACAAGACCAAAGCCTCGCAACCAGATCCTATCACCATCGCATAATAAAGGATGGAACATACCCACAATGCACGATCTGCGGAAAGTACGAAGAAACGGTCGAGCATATCGTCTCAGGCTTCCCGGAACTGGCAAATACCGAGTACACCCACAGGCACAACAAGGCAGGGGCATACCTACACTGAAAGATCTGTAGGAAATACAGAATCAGAACACCTGAAAGATGGTATGAGAACCAACCTAACACTGTCACTGAGAACGACGAAGTCACCATCCTCTGGCAGAAAAATATCCTCAAGGACAGATAAGAAAAGAGGTGCATGCTCATCGACATGTCAATACCATCTGACAGAAACACTTCCGTGAAGGTTACCGAGAAAATGTCAAAATACAAGGACCTTGAAATCGAGATCAACCGGATGTGGGGCATGAAAACCACCATAACACCGGTGGTCATCGGATCTCTAGGACTTGTGAAGAAGGGAACGGATAATTCCACCAACCCTATCCCAGGTTACATCAACATCCATGTAGTCCAAAAGATCGCCCTACTTGGAACAACACACATACTACGGAATGTGCTGTCGATAAGATGAAGACTTCCCTATAGCGCCCCAAGGACCATACTTTGGACCCGGCTCTACAGGATTCAACAATAAACATTAAAGAAAAAACAACAACAACAACAACAATAATAATAATAATAATAATAATAATAATAATAATAATAATAATAATAATAATAATAATAATAATAATAATATTGAAACCCTGTGACGATCGGTTATTATCAGTATCCCTTTCATACCAACAATCAAAATGTAATCCAATTTCTACTGTGAAAATTGTCTGCAAGTTGATTTATATATTCTCTCGAGGACATGCCAAAATTGAGTTTGGTTTATTTATTTATTTGCAAATAATGGGAACTATTTTGTTTTTTGAGACATTCTATAAATCAAAACAAAAAAGTTATATATTTTATATTTTGATATTCATTGTGCCTGTGTTCTAAAGATTATCTGCAAAACGAGGGGAAAAATGAATGCGGATTTAGCAGAATTCCGAATTGAAATTATATTTTTTATACTGTTATCTCCTTGTTATATCAGGTGTATTCTTCTGTCTCCAATATGTGTATCTCGTATTTGGTAAATTTCAACGTATATTAATTAACGTTACAAACTTCTGTTTTAATTCTTCTTTGCAGACGAATTCGTAGATTATTGACATGTGTTTAGCAACGAGAATCAGAGCGTCGCCTCTTCTCTAGTCTTGGTTAGCACGTTGTTCAAACAAGAATCTATGAATTCACAATACCGACGTAATTTTTCGGTTAGCTGGTGTCTTTTTATACTTAATTTGAATGTACGAGATCTTATTATTTTGGATAAATAAAGTTTTATCTTTATGTTAATGGTTTAATTGTTGTATCACAAGTCAACTCGGGCCGTCATTATTTGGCAGTGAGCAAAACAGCACGATCGGAAATAAAGAGTAAGCTCCCGGTGGAAGCTGAACGCACGTCCCTCGTGTCAGGGGGTAAGTCTGGTCTACTCCCACGGATGTTTTCATGGCCAGTAGCAGTCAAATATCCACGTTTTAACCTACTCTTTACTCCGATTATCGGCTCCATATTTGTTGTTTTAGTATTAGTACTGTTAGTATTATTAAAGCAATTGCTTTTATCACATGAGAAAAGCAACTGAGAATTAAGATGAATGTAAAAAAGTAGTCAGAATCAATTAAATGTCAGATTACAATACTTCATAATAAAGCCAGCATAACAAAATAATGATGATAAACATTCTGATAACCCTGTCAGTGAGTTGTGGCGGGAATATAGTAATGAGAGGTGTCTAAATATTCTATTAAATATCAGCAACACTTCATCTCAAAATCTTGGTAAAAGATTCGAAGTTCTCTGTCACAAGGCAAGACTAGTGGGGCAACCAATGAGAACATGATGACGAACCTGCTAACCACTGAGCTATACTGGGTGCCTTTAAAACCGCTTCAGTACATTAACTCAATTCTATAATTTCAATCTTTTGTGACAACGGCTAACTTTGCTTATTCTTTTGGAATTAAGCTGTAACTGAATCAAAGCATTGTAGTTGGTCGGCTAAAAGAGATGAAAAGGAATTTTACGAAAAATCCGACAGAGAATTCAAAACAGAAATACTGGCACTCTTTCTTTTCCTTTCGCCTTGCTAATTTATGATTTCAGTGGCTTTTTGTTATTGATTTTCAAATGTGTCTCTTTTCGTTGACTGATTAATTTGACTTAAGACTGAAAATATTGACTTCGGTCTGGTTTTCGTAAATTGTCAGTGTCTGTTACCATTGGGTTGATAGCATCAAATAAAAGAAAAAAAGCATTTCTTATCAGCTCCCTTGGACCCAATCATTAAGTTTCGCCTCGTCCACCCAATGTTGACCATCTCCCATCACCACTCCTATAGTTTCAGCGATGACCTCCGTACTTCACACATTTTTCTTGCCGTCGAATTGAGTGCATGCATAATTAATCAGTGGATTTGATGAAAAATATTTTTTTTTCACTTTGCGCTTTTATTTTCCAACATTTTCTGTGATGGCTAAACACTTTCCGCTTGCTATAATAATTAAAGAAAGTCACACAGAGAAACAAGAATTGCGAGATGCTCATAGGGAGCACGCTAGAGTAATAACCTATTCATTAAGCTTAGGAGAGTAAGGCAAAAACTCTGGTGTACCCAATGAGGATTGAACTCACAGCAGCAGTAACGGTTTGAGACTAGCTTTCTAACAAATACACCGAGGCCTCAATCTATCGCTCCTCGCTTTCCAATCTGCTACACTACTTGTTAGATACACGTTTAATATGTTGTAGGCATTCAGTTGCCAGCGATTTCTCTATAATGATAGTCCGTTATCCTCTATAACCTTCTGCATTACCTACCAAATTATTTATCGAATGAAAATATGGCAAATGCACTGCAGTTTTGAATGAAATATATGTTTTAATTTTTACATTGAATTAAATGATCATCAAAGTGCTATAACGGACTTAGGGACTTACTCTGCAAAATCAAACCATAACAGCTATGTTTTTGTAAAGGCTGATGAGAGGTAGTCTTACGGGATCTTTTACTGTTGGTAAGTCGAAGATAACCTTCCCCATTCCATAATATGATTGTCCGAACGGACATGAATTACAAAGAGCTGCCACACTAAGATAGTTATCCAAAACAGCTTGAACCAGACAATAGTTATCTTAACAGTAATACTTGGCCTTCCATAGTATTACGGAAGCGGTAGGCAACTGGAAGTGGTCTAGGCGGATCAGTATAAATAGGAGTTAGTTAGTTACCTATTGGGCACTCACGGAGTACAGTTACCAAATGTGTTACTCCCAGTGGGCTAGTAGCAAATACCCACAAGCTGCGATTGTCCAAGGGGAAACTATCTAATTATCACATAACGGGGCCTCGATACACACACCTTCTCTTTAATGAAAGAAAACAATATTCTGTTAAAGCTACAGTGAATAATGATTATTGACTAATACCTTTCTCGATTATTAAATCATCGTTATTATTTAAAAGCAACATTGCAGATGTAATCAATTGCAGACATACTAAAACAAGATTATGAAAGCGTTGACTTTTTAAATATTTGATTAACATTTTGAAAACATGCAAAAACATGCTAGCATCAATATGGTTTTCTTTCTACATGTTTTTCTTTTGCGATGCAATGTTTAACTTCAGCACAGAACACAGTAAAATATGTGCGCATGAATATCGGTTTTAATGGATACATTAATGCTATACCACTGGCTACAATGGGCGCTTCGGTTTTTTCAAATACGGATAATACACACACACACACACACACACACACACACACATACTTGGGTGCGTAGGGTATTTGTGGACACATTTCCTTTTTGAAAAACAAACATATCAAATGAATTCTATTTATTCTATATAACCGCCTTCAGCATTAATAACCGCTTGAATGCCGGACTGGAAATATTAGCATGCCCGAATCACATGGTCTTTATATATTTTTGACATTATCTTGACAATGGCCGCCTTCAGTGAATCTTTGGTATTATGGGAATGTTGATTGGTCTTGGTCTTTCTCTCCCTCTGTCTCTCTGTCTCTCTGTCTCTCTCTGTCCCTGTCTCTGTCTGTCTGTATGTCTGTCTGTCTGCCTCTCTCTCTCTCTCTCTCTCTCTCTCTCTCTCTCTCTCTCTCTCTCTCTCTCTCTCAACAACCATCCACACGTAGTAGTCCATGAGATTTAAATCTAGCGATTTGGGAGACCACATATTATGAGTCACATGACCATTCACATTCTCAGCCATCCATTCTTGGGTCACTTGAGCTTTTTGAGAAGGATCAGAGTCTTGCTGGAACACGTACGGGCTTCCATTGGCTACTCCTTCAATCCAGGGCTTAACAACTCTTTCAAGTACCTCAATGTAACCAGCTGCATTAACTCTAAGACCCTGTGAAAAGAGGTGGGGTGGCTTGACATGTCCCTCCGTTACCCACGACCCCTAAAACCATCACAAATGCTAGAAACTTGGTATACATAACACTTGGGACCTCAGAAATATCTACACATAGCCACCGGTTTCCTTGTATCCTTGCAGACATGAACTTACCCCTCCTCGTCGCATGCGACTTGTATTGGATGTCCTCGTGTATCGCAGTTCTGACAATACTCTCTGGCACCTGAAGATCTTTGGAAATGGTCATCATTGATAATGTTCTGCACCTGTTGTACAAACTCTGCTGTCCTGATAATGTCAGAACGTTGAGAATGCCTTTTCCGCTTAGCTACAGGTGAAACATCCCCGCCGGAGGCTTCCAAGTCCTTCCGAACGGTATGAACAAATAATATAGCAACATTCAAAAAGTTTGCAATGTCTAAATCTCTGTGATTTGCACTTAAGGCAACAATAACAGCGTTTATTATATCTTGGCATGATGTATCTGAAAACAGGAATATAAATTAGCTTGGAGGAAGCAATAGCTTGGTAATGATATGTCCTCAAATACCATA
>VCCN01007012.1:3568585-3580030 GCA_006491835.1 Architeuthis dux | reverse complement strand
TATGTGTGTGTGTGTGTAAATGTACACAAATAGATTTATGAGCACACTTCTGTTGGGCTGTACGAATGAATATTGGCACCGAAAAATGTAAGGAGAGAAATGAATGTGTTCCGCTGTCATGACAGACAGATATGAAGAAAGCAGCCAACAGCGGAAAAGAGACAGAATAAGTCATTGCCGCAGCTGTGGAGAATGCGATGAAACGTAAACTTCTGCCTACGGGATAAAAAATGGCGCAAACAGAAAGATGCGAACTTTGGCGCCTGTTTACTCGTTTTTCTTCTTAACTTGTTTTTATTCCTGTGAGTTTTTCACAGAGACTCTCCTGAATTATTCCAACCTCTCATCGCTTCTTTTGTCCACTTCATCATCTTAGCCTGACACGGGTCGCAGCTTTTCTGGCGAACGCGTAAGGTAAATGGTGGCAGAGGTGTCCATAGTCCAGTTGCTGCCAAGTCAAGGATCATAACCGAGGGAAGAAGATGAAATAAAAACGAAGTGGTGAAAAAATGTGATAGATATACTAAAAAAATTAAATAAAACAGAGTGAGTAGTTACATTTAAATAGATACATATATACGAACGGACTGGGATAGATAGATAGATAGATAGATAGATATGCACCATGATTATTGGACGTATTATAATTGCACTAATATACTAAGTAAGATAGGAAGGCAAGGGACATGTGTCCCTATCCGGGATGTGCTATCCTGATTTCCAAGGAAGCAGTGAATTCCTCGGAAATGAGCACAACACATCCTGGATATGGACACAAATGCAGGTTTGGTAGTGACATAGGTAACTATCTTAACAATCCTAACAATCATCAAGGACCAAAGAAAGAAAGTAGAAAGTCAAATCTGAGACCGCATCGGCATCCCACATCTGAGCCGAGGTCGGTGAGAAGATGCTGGGAATCATACAGTCACAGAAAATACTGTTTGACTATACACTGTGACTGTAACAGATACAGAAAGGAAGACACATAAAATAGGGCGAGAAAGGGGAATAAAGGCGGTCAAGATAGTGAAAAACAGAAGAAAACATCCTGAGAAATGTTTTTCTCTCCTTCCATTCATTGACTCACACTGGTTCTGAATATTAAATATATATGAACTGCTATCCGTAGATGTCAACATGACATCCATTGTTCGTTGATATTAACGTTTGTTTGTTTACTTTCACCACACACACACACACACACACGCACACGCACACCCACACACACACACACACACAGTGCACATCGTTTTATTTGTTGGAAAACGTATTTGTGCTTTGTTGGAGTTTTCCTTGTCTTGGGCACGTTAGACACGGACGACTGAATGTCTGTATATTATTATGCAGGTGGAATTCAGGGCATAGCAAAATAGACGTCCGGGATTTGAGGACAATCACAAACCAATTACATGCTACTTTACATCGGAGACATGTCGGGGATGATCTATTCATACAACATCAGGACAGTATTTAAATTTAGTTCCACGTTACAACAATACCTCAGATTTTAACCTGCATTGGAAAACAGCTGAGTAAGAACTGTTTGTATAATAGTACATGCAATTGTGGCAGATAATACAGTGACAACACAGTCTGCCCCCTAAAAAGATCTCGATGAATATCAGAAAGCTATACTCTGTGGAAAAACATTGAAATCAAATATGATTGATCATATACGGTGGCAAATTCAGTCTACTAATTCCAATGGAACCATATCAAATTAACAGACGTAAAATAACATTGGGGATCAAGCAGATTGAAGGAATCAGCACATATACTAGACTCAAACCAATAAACACTCAGGCCGAGTGTGTATATGAACAATATACAGATATTGACATGAAATCAATCTACTCCATTGGATCAACTAGAGAGTTCTGATCGACCTGTTGTGATATAGTGCCACGGGAGGTCATTTCCGGGCTAACACCTGGGCGGAAGTGGAAGTTACCCCTGTGACCTCAGGAGAGATGCAGATGCGTGGGTGTCCGAAAACCGGATGTTGACTAAACTTGCAGGTGTTTGCTGGAAAGTCGGTGTGCGCGTTTACACCCGATAAAAGGAGAGATACACAGGACATCCGGAAAGAGCTCAGAGAGACTCAGAGCCGAGACAGAGCTCAGGGAGACTCAGAGCCGAGACAGAGCTCAGAGAGAGCCGAGACAGAGACAGACATCAGGGAGGGCACACGACCGGTGTCCCTGTTGGGAACAGGCTGTCGGCTCTCGTTACCTCTCCCCTACTATTCATTCTCCGCCACTACACAATGTATTCATATTTTTATAAACAAGTTTTGGGTCTTCCTTTTTCGCAAGTTCATGATTTCCCTCCCACAAATGAGCAACTCAACGAAGAGAAGTTCCATGTCGGCAGAATATGTAAAAGAGGCTATACAACAGATCTCCCTGAAATGTTAACAAATGTGACAATACCCAATTTGATTTGGGGGTCAGCGGCCGAAACGTTGTAATAACAACGACACAGACAGATAAATTTGTCCGAAAGAATAAATGTATAAGGGAAAAAAAGCTTCAGACGTGTTTCCTGTGCCTTACTCAGGGCCAGCTCAAGGTACCAGCAAGACGGGCAAAACCCAGGACGCCAAGTGCTAGGGGCCGATTGGCATGTGTCTGAGAGACTAGGTATTTCCAAATATATTTGGGAAAATGCGAAAATGAATAACTGAAGCACAATGAAACAGTCGGAATAAGGAAATTCCCTGAAGGGAAGTCCGATTCTTCAGGAATATATGAGAGTTGAATTATTATTTCTGTTGTGTTGAAACCAAGAAAAACTATTGTCAAGTTAAATTCTCATCACCAACGACAAGCTTAGACAAGCGTGGCTAGTTTGGTGACATAGACTGCTCACAATCGCTCTGTCCTGGGATGGAAGGTAAGTGGTGTGAGGTGAATTCGCGACTAAATGAATAAACACATACATAAATAAGATAATACTATATTTTGAATGGCAAAACTTTCGGCGAGGTACGGACATTCTGTTGTATGTCGTGGTATATAGGAGTGGGTTACTTTTCAGGTTCAACTTGTCAGGTACACCAGGAACATTAAGACCGACCCTTTCCCTGGACAAAACACGTAAAGAACACTTACCGAGGAATTTTTCTTTTTAAATAGTTAAGATACTAAAATATGTGAAGCAACGAAAATGAAATCCAGCCACAGTAGCAGAGAAAAAGTTGAAATAAAGAAGGAATGAACAAGCCATTATTGTACGCTGGAATGAATCTATCTCTATCGAAAGAGTACATTCATGACAAAACCTTTTACGTCACCAGATGCCTAACAGAAGACTTGCCATAGCATTAGACTGATATCAAGTGTCTACTAACCTGAATAAGTAGTGTGTTTGTTTGAACTTCGAAAACTCTATGTGTAACATATCCTTCAGAGATATATTTATTTCTGCATCAGAGGGTTGATATCGAACTGTGACTAAGAAGGCAAGCTTCCTTATTAGCTACTGACCTTACGCACAAATACGTACTTGTGTCCCGCCCAACAAAATACGAATATACTATTTTGCTTGATTTCATGATTATATTCATAGCGATGGTATCGTGAGTCGGGAGAGTTTGCTTGTCTTGAAAATAACCAATGGATATCTCAATTTTTCCGACCCTCGTAATAATACAGCTTTCATGAAAGGAATCAAACACACGCCACATAACTTCATTTTTCTTTCTTGCCTGCTTTCGCGCTCGGTGCTATTGCTATTGTTATTGCGGTTGCTGTTTATGAATACGGGTTCTTCTACCGTCCCTTTCTATGTTGTTCCATGTTTTCTTTAGTTTTCTTTAGTTTTCTTCTGGGGGTCTAGATATTTGTGGAACTTTTCTTTTTTAATTTCCTTCTGTGGAGTACAGGAACAGCGAAATCCACTATCTGCCATGTTCTGCCCTTTGATTACAATAACAAGTCAGGTCCTCTGGATTAGATTGATTGATACGTTTGAATCTCAAAGTATTTATTATTTGAGAAAGATTCTGATTTGTGCATATACCGTTGGTTTGCATAGTCAAATCCTAATCGTTTTCAGTGGACCACCCCCTCCACCCGGTCATGTCTGTATTTGTCATTATTTCTTGGCTAACGCTGCTATTGCTATTGCTATTGCTATTGCTGCTGCTGCTGCTGCTGCTATTGTTGTTGTTGTTGTTTTTGTTTTTGTTTTTGTTTTTCCCCCCTTGATTTGCGGATTCATACAATCTTTCACCTGAGACCTAAGGTAAATGAAGAATTATTGAACATTCAGAAAAAGTTTCAAATAGGGACACATGCATTGGGTATAAGGCTTGGAGGATATTGAATTGAGAAAGTCTTTCAGAGTATGCGAGCAGTTCCCATTAGCACGATCTTTTGTATCTCATCCAAAGATAGATTTCCTGGGATTTTTTAAAGGTGTATATCAATCTTTTTCTTAATCATTCCTAGTGCTCCTACTACTACTGGAATAGTGGTTGCGTCTAAGTGCCACATTCTTGATCTGTATATTTCAAATACCTTTGCTGTGTTGTTTTTATCAGATGTGATGTCTATAAGGTAGCATGTATGGTCTTTGAAGTCTTGTATCACTATATGCGTGAGGTAGGTTATAGTGCTGGCATATTTCCAGTGAAGGTATTGCCCCACCCTGTCATGCCTATTCTTAAATTCGTTTGGGGCTAGGGTAGAGCAGCAAGATACTAAGTGATCAATAGTCTCCTGAGCGTGTGCACAGAAGCAACACTTTGGATCTGTCCCGTTCCTTAAAATAGTGTTAGAAGGCTTTGGTCTTGGGTGGCTAGGATAAACCCTTATGTGTCTGGTTTCAGCCCAGAGCTCCGCAACCACTGATGAGTCAGATCTGTGTGAACATCAGGGTCCTGTACTCGCAGTGGGTATCATCCATGTAAGGGTTTTCCCTGCCATTTGGTTTTCAGGTTGGTTAGGCCTTTAGTTTTTGCCTTTTGTTTGCGGTCTTTTGCAACCTTTGTTGGTGATCCGCTACCCGTTTATGTGCATATCTCGTTTATATGTTTGGCGCTCTTTAATTACAGTATGTAGCTTTATGGTCGATTCATGCTGGTAGACTAGCTTTAGCATCCATTCATTTCTCACCATTAGGTATCTTTCGAGACCTATGGTTGTGGCCTTGTATGTTAGCTCTAGTTGGACCAATCCACTACCCCCTTCTGACCTATGCAGGTACAAGCGATCTACATATGCTTTGAGGTGATGCATTCTGTACATTTCTCTATCTATTATTCGTACCTCTTCGAGGTTCCAGTCTATGATATTAAACGAGTAGGTAACAAAAGGTACAGCTAAGGTGTTGATAGCTTCAAGTTTGTTTATTTAGCCAGTAGTTAGGTAGATTATCTATTCCTGGGGATTTCCATTTTTGTGATTTTCTGAGGGCTTGTTGTATTTCCTCAACGTCTATGTTGGCTCATTCCTGCTCCTCCATCTTGTTGCATGTGTGTTCGGTGTTTCTAATCCATTCTGCGTCCCTGTCATAATCTTTAATTTCCCCATATATACAGGCTTCGTTGATTTGCCAATTTCCCTGTAGAACCTTCTCTTCTCTTTCCTTGTGCTTTTAGCTGGATGCGCTGTTTTAGGACCTCTTTTACAATTGGTATATCATTTTCCTCATTTATATCGTATGTACATTTCATGTTTTTGACTCCCCTGCGTTTTACTTTTAATCCCCTCGATAATTCATCTAAGATCAAGAGTTCTGCCCGTAGAGTTTCAATCTCTTCCTCTATCCTTCTTTGCCATAGTGGTGCTTTGTGTTTAGTTATTGGGTTAGCTTTTGTTTTCTTAGGTTTTTACAGTGACGCTATGACTAATGCAGCAGAGTATATTACTTCATTTAGAGTGGTCAAATTCAGGTCAATACTCTTTACGATTTCGTTGATTGCTTTTCCCTAATGATGTTTGCTTTCATTTGTTCAACGTCTGTAGCACAACGCGGGGTACTAACCACCATACGATCACGGCCGCCAAGAGAGAAAGAGAGAGGGATAGATTTAAAGCGAGTTAGCAGTTTCTGGGAAGGTCGCCATGAGGGAAAGAGATGTAGAGAGTTAGAGAGTTTCAAAGACGATCATTTTTCCTCCGCGGGATGCGGTGACGACGATGATTATGTCTCTCTGTCCGATTCGCCTCCGCGGGCTGCAGACGGCGATGATGATGATGGTGATGATGTCTCATGTCCGATCTGCCGCTGATGTCTCTCTGTCCGGGTTCGTCGACTGGAGCCTAATTTCTCTGTGGAGTGAAATTCATGTTTGGACACAAAGAAAACACTCCCACGTGTGTGGAGAGAAAATACGACAAAATCCACGGATCTTAAATGTTTACGAAGTTTTATTTCCGTACCACGCAGGTCAAGTTATGGTCTGCGGATTTCGGCGAGGTACGGAAATTCTGTTGTATGTCGTGGTATATAGGAGTGGATTACTTTTCAGGGCTGCTACTTTACTACTGCTGCTACTTCTACTGGCACCGCCGGGCCGTTTAAGCAGGGCATATCGACCCCCAATGCCTCCTAACCCCCAACTAACTCTACTGTTTTTTGATCTGGCCTTTATACACCTAATGGTCATAACTCCTCCCACTTTTCAAATTCCCAACGGTTTTTCAATAACCTGATACCCCGGTTGGTCACGTAGGCCGTTTGACACAGATTCAAAATCTGACCACGTTCCTATCCCCACTGGTCACTGGTAACCCGATCTTGTCTATTTCGTTACACGTCCTCCTTATCTGTGTCATTTTTCCCATTTCTTAACTGGTTTTGTTGTTCCTGATATTGTTTATTTTCATATGTATTTCTTATCATTCTTTCAGTTTCATCACGATTCAGCATATCACCTTGCATTCTTACGTATTCAGAATTTCTAATTCTAGTATTCGCAGTTTTAACACTTTTTCCGAGTTCAACCATTTTTCTTTGATAATGTTTATTTTTACATTTACTAGTTTATTAGCATCTATATGTTTCCTGGTGTTCGGGGAAGCTTTTCTCCATGTTCTATATGTCTCATCAGTGACAATGTACTTTGATGGTTTGCTCGCTAGTCCATTTTACGATGAATAAAGAAATGCCTGTAACAACATTGGCATCAAACAGACAAAGCAACACAACAAAGTGTCAGAGAACCACATATTGAAATCGGACAGGCGCGAATATTATTGAATATTCCTCTGTGGTTTTATTTCCGTCGATATACGAGACTCCTCTAGGCCGATTCGCGGGTCACTTCGAGGTACGGTATTCTGTTTAGTTTTCTAAATGAATTGGTCACTTTTTCTGAGTTACTACTGAGTTACTACTAAGAAAATCAAGGGTTGTTCCTCCTTCTTCCACCCATCCGGGTGAAAGAGCCAACTACTTCGCCTCTGACCTGCAGCATTCAAATCTAAAACTGCTAACTGTTTCCAACCGGTTCTCACCCTCCTCACCCCCTGACGGAAGGGGGGGCTATTTGTGCGACCTGTTGCTAACCACTTCAGATCTCAACTCCCTTCTATTTTCAAATCTGAGCCCCTTTTAGCGGCCCCCGGTAATACGATATGTCCAGTTTGTCACGTACGCAGGTTAACACACATTCTTAGCCCCGGTAATACGATATGGGCTTTTTGTCACGTATAGCGAACATACGAACACAGAGTGTATTTCGTTACAATGATGCTGTTGCTGTTGATGATGATGTTGATGATGGTGATGATGATGAATGCATGCATTCGCATGTTCGCACCACTTCTTTGGTGAGTATTGCTGAAAATTGAGTAACAGCAAATCTTTTCAATCTATAGCAACTACCCCAGTATCCTCGCAAAAACCGGCAAGGCCGTGGTCTACACAGCCTCAACTCTTTCTCGAATGTTTCATTCATCTAATCTAAACTGTAGTCTTTTCAGGATCAGTTCCAAATTCATATTATAGGCACTACCTTAAACTTCATATGTCACATTCTTCTCAGCACCCAGGTAAGGGCCTAGGAATTTTCAATAATATTCGCGTTCATCCGATTTCAATATGTGGTTCTCTGACACTTTGTTTTGTTGCTTTGTCTGTTTGATGCCAATGTTGTTACAGGCATTTCTTTATTCTTCTTAAGCATGGAATTTAATATATAATTCTCAGATGTTGCATAGAATGATTTTTTTAACTGTTAATATGAAGGCACAAGGAACGGAGCCGAGCAATATGATTACTATTTAATTACATTCGACCTCTTCGAACAAAATGAAATCTCGCTGCCAGTTCCGCGATTTCAAATATTTTCATTATCTTCATGTTTCAGGCTTTATTGTTCACCCACTTATATTTGTTATCAACGGAATATTCAGATAACACATGATATCATTCTGAGATTAGAAAATCCTTTCTTTGTTAATATACCTGAGAAATAACGAAAAGCTTAACGGCCCACACATCTGCTGCAAGAAACATGACACAGCAATACAGGTTGTCAATACACATATTACATGCATGTTTATTGACAACTTGTATTGCTGTGTCTTGTTTCTTCTTTTTTAATTTTTTAATCGGCTTCAATGCGTGTAGGTATTTCCCAAACCTGTTATATTTAGCCAAATATTTAGCCAGAAATATGGCCGAAAGATTTGAGCCAAATCCCCAGCTGCTCAGTCAATAGTCGCCAAATGCTGATTCTATCACAGTTAAACTTGGCAGGGCTTAATTAAAAATCGACCCAGATCTGTCTACCTGTTGTTGAAACAGAGTTGACGTTATTGTCAATCTATGAGGTCAATGAATCTGCTAATCCGATTATACCAACTTAATCGGTCATTATAGAAAGACTATGTGACGTATACTCACACTCACTGTAGTAAAGGGCTGGGATCCATGGTATGGTTATGTGTTCATCATACGCTGTGTCTACAGAAGTGGCTGAATCTCACAGGAACCAAATGAATTACAAACGCGTATTTTGATATCCAACCTAACCATTCCTCAAGAAGCAATGTAGGAAGTGTGATTTCCTGTTTTTTCCTTAAAACCAAAACTGTTATGCTAGAGGTGAGTATAATAAACTAATGCAAAGATTATGATTGCAAATGTATTTAAATCATGCTTGATTCTGTCTGATTAACAGCGACACGTGAAGTTAAATGATTGTATTTATTTGTATCTAATTACGTGGGATTCGGTTTAAACAAACACATATACTAATCGATGTCATTGCATCTGTTGTAGAACGTTGATGAGCAATTTAGTGTCGCAGGCCATTGCATCGTTGTGAATTACCTTCCTACCTACCTATTCCACTACAATGGCCCTGTGTCAGACAAACTAAACATTAATAAACATCTGTGTAGGCGTTTACTAAACTGATAAAGGGCGCAGGATATAAGTATATATTCGACCTCACACGCAAGCCGAATCCATTACATTGTATAATTTGTGAATGGGGAAACTCAGACATATCTATTTGTGGGTTATATGCAAGAACAACGCATGATATAGAACGATAATTAAAAGTGTACTGAATGTGATCGTTACTGAGTGTCCCTTTGAATGTGGCCTTGTGCTATATTCAGCAGATACCGAGCTAAAATTAGGGAATTCCTAGTTCATAGGTATCACTTTTACTAGCAATATGATACTAATAGTGTGAATCTACACTGACGAAAAATAAAACGGATGTATCCAATTTGCCCATGGGTAGAATATGTGCATACTAGGGAATTGTAGATATTCTTCGACCAAGTAGTAACACTCATACCATTGCACCGTCTGTGTCTGACCTTTAGACAGTGATGCATACTGCGATAAGGTTCAGTGTGGTGAAAGAGTTCAGTGCAAGCAAGTGCTCATTTTGTTCAATTAGAGCCGTCTTAGAAGGGTCAGATTGTGAGTGTCTGGAATGGACATTTGGGAGAATTGCTACATATGTTAGACGTGACGGGTCGGTGGTGCATCAATGTTGACAACAGAGGTCAAATGAACGTTCATAGACCATGTTCTGGACGGCCACTACGTACAGACACTCGCTAAAACCGACACATTGTAAGGGCAGCAGTGACAGACCGCACGGCGTCCACAGCAGAGATCAAAGCAAATGTGTCCCGAGGAGTGACAGTACAGAACGTTGGGAATCGTTTACTTGCAGGAGGGATACGGGCACGTATGCTTCTAGCCATACTTCCACTTACGCTACAACACCTCGTTCACGTCTCCGGCTGTGTCGTGAGAGGGTCACCTGGAGGATCAAATTGCCCTTCGTAGTGTTCAGTGTTGAGAGCAGGTTCCGCCTTCATGCAAGTGATGGTCGTTTGCCTGTGCGACCTAGACCGGGGAAGTGACATCGCCCAGGGTGTGTTCGCCCACGACACACAGGCCCAACCCCTAGTACCATGGTGTGGGATGCCATGTTACATCTTTGTTGTTTGTGGAGAGAACGTTGGCCAGCGCCAGGTAAGTCCAGAACGCTGTTCAACCCGTTCTTTTGCCATTCCTGCAACAGCAAGGCGATGTGCTGTTCCAGCAGGATAATGCTCGTGCTACTCAACATGCCCTGCAAGATGTTCGACAACATCCCCGACCGGCACGATCGCCAGACCTGTCCCCAATTGAACATGTATGAGACATAATGGAACTACGCCTAGATCATACAGTTAGTACCTACAACACATGCAGAATTGTGTCAACAGGTACAAAAGGCGTGGACTAATACGTATCGCAGAATTGTATTTGCCATATGTACGATCGTATCCATGGGAGAGTACATCCCTGCGTTAACACCCAAGGGGGGTATACAGTGTTTTAATATGGGGTCCGAGTACTGTTGATACACGCTTTATTTTAGAACCTATGCACGTATTGATCTGTGTGATCATATAGAGTAATTTAGCTATAGTACCTGTACGTTTAATCTTGAGTAAATTGAAACACATATTCAGGGTGTGGCAATTTTATTTTCTATCAGTATATGTCAAGCAAATATATACCTGATTATGCAAATTATAATACGCATTTTCTCTCGAAATCTAACCCTGGAAATCACACTGCCTCCTACAACGTAAAGGAAATATTTGGGGTCAAGTTTGAGATCTAGATCACCATAGTTTAAGAATCTGGGAAATGTTATGATGAATATGTATGCTATATATTTTCCAAAGCATTTCATTCTTAATTTAGGGTGTCTTTTATACGCAGCAAAAGTCGGTAACTAATTTTGCAAATCAATGGAAAAAAATATTCTTGAGACTTAGTACCGTCACCTAACGTTCTTTAAATCACGATGCAGGTGTCTTCGCTAATAATCGGACAATCCTCACTGGATTGACATAATAGATTATATTATTATATCTGCTTCCACTCTGGATATCCAGTGGCAACAATTCTCCTCATTACTTTTACACTCTCATCAGTAATTTTGCTTATTTTACTAATACCGTA
>VCCN01007012.1:3359478-3375996 GCA_006491835.1 Architeuthis dux | reverse complement strand
TCTCTCTCTCTATCTCTCTCTCCCACGTTCCCCCTCACACACATACACAAACATGGATAGATTCCGAGGACAGCTAAATTTAATGACATCATAAGTAAATGACAATTTCCCTTCAGAGAATTGTTGGAATCCTTGCCAAGAATTTCAAATAAATTATATGTTTAGACATATAAAAAAACGAAAGTAAAGTTAAACCCATAAAGAAAAATAGGAAGTAAGGAAAAGAAAGAAAAAAAGTTAAAAAAAACAAAACAAACGAAAATAGCAAATGAAAGAAAATATATTGAGCAGACGACAGATTGAGGCTTGCAGTGTCTGGCTGAAGATTTACCACGCCAAATCTCTTCCGATTCAAGAATGCCTCGTTCAAACATTAAGATTTAGGTCAGACCTTTTAGCAAGAAACCTCAAGACTGCCAATCGAATTATATTTTATTGTTAGTAAGCAGACGGTAACCTTTTATCGGAGAAGATGCTACAAAGGTTATAGCACAACTCGGTGTGTGGTCCAGAATTTGAACGCTAAAAATTGTCGGCTGCTGAAAATGTCTTATCACCAGCTGTCTTCGATAACTTGTTTGATGCCCACACACGCTGTTGTGTGTAAGCAAGTGCAAAGGCTTAATGTGTAAGGAAGATATGAATGTGTCTGTGTCTGTGACGTAGAAGTGAAACACACATTCAAAATACCGTAATTAGAAACTGTCAACCAAAACTGTCAACCAAAACTATCAACCAAAACTGTCAACCAAAACTGTCAATATTAGGTTTCTTCAGTTTTCAGTTGGTCTGGCTGGCTATGTATGTATGTAAGTATCACGCGTACATGTCACACCAATGTAGTTAGAGGGCTGAAAATTTAAACATTTACTCCTTATTATGTAAAAAAAAAACTTCTTTTGTCTTTTTTTACCCTCCCCCCAAATAGGTTTCTAGTGTGGGTGGGCGTCAATTTGCAATGTACGTTTATGCTGAAGTTGTCCTTGTCCGGAAGCATTCGCGCTTGTTTTTTTGTTGAAAGTTTGGACATTTTTAGTGATCAACCGCCTTCAAAAGGCGAGAGAAATAACTTATTCATTGATCACCCCTTTTTCCAAATTGTAATTGATCACCCCCAGCACGGCATTATTATTACTGGCTTTCGTGTCTTTTCCTCTTTACTTCAAGTGTTATCTTTATCACAGACAAAATTCAGTGTGTGAGTGTGTGCTTGCGTGCGTGCGAGCGCTCACGCGTGTGTGTGTGTGTGCGCGTGTGTGCATGTGTAAGCGTTGCCAGTATTTTGTTAAATTTTTACCTCTTTGTTGAATTTTAAAGTAAAAAGTCAAATTCTAGCTACGGGCGACTCATACGTGTTTCCTCACGTTCTTTCCTCTCGCTTCTAAAAAAGAATAGTGTCAAAGTTTGTTTTTTTTTTTGGTTTTTTAAACGCGTGACCCATTTTTAGAGTGCACAGATAACAAGTTCGGCGCAAATTTGATGAGTGATGCGACATGTGAATTTTCTAGTATTATATAGTATTATGTGTGTGTATGCGTGTGTATGTGTGTATGTATGTAGGTGCCAGTTTGTGCCTACATACGTCGGTGTGTACATGTGTCTGGTAAGTTTAGATTTACGCCTATATCAGCTTGGAGAAGGTAAAACCCGCCAAATAAGCCAGCTCCATTCCCATCAGACTGTGAGTTGGAGAGAATCTCTATGGAGTGATATAACCTGAATATCACACCACACCGATACTATGATTGGAGACTGAGTCCAAACTTAGCCTCACAAGTTTCTTGTAATGTCACAAGTTTCTTGTCATAGACTGATCTTCCACACCTATCGGTTGCACTCATACATAAATAACCATTCTGAAAATAGCAAGGCCGGGCTACGTTCAAATGATTAAGTAGTTGCAACCGAGCCGTAGGCGTGGTCGCTCTTATAAAATGTATTGATTACAGAACTGCCCCATATCTCGGAATCTATTAAGAATAGAAGCATGCGGTTTTCACCATTCGATAACAGGTGTTTTGAGGATTCATTTTGAAATCGGCCCATTTGTCAGGCTTTTGACGCTTAATAACTCGATAGTTTGTTATTTTATGATTTAATGCGGCAAGTGTGGTGCTTTTTAGTAGTTGTAGAATGATGGTGTTTTTTCCGAAGTAAGTCCTTTTTGGTAACCCTTGCTTATATGAATTTAAAATACGGTAGCTGAACACAGAATACAAACTACGTTACACCCGTATAAGCAAGGATTACATTTTTAGTGTATCTCGAGAACCGAAACATATTTTCTGAATAGGTTTTCACTAAAGATCCCAAATAGCTTTGACCCAACCCAGTCCGACTTAATAACCCAGTCCGCGCTTAATAACTCGGGATCGGATAAACACTTTTTTATTATGGTTTCGCCAGACAATAGAGCATCGAAAATAAGTAAAAACGATTTTTGCGAGTATTTACTATGTTTTATATTAATTGGGTAAGCGAGGGAGTATTATAACCTCACTTTTAATGATGACTTATTACTAGCTGGCAATGACGTTTCTTGGCTGGTATTCATAAACACATTCTCTATTTAAAGAAAACATGTTGAATTCTCTAAAGTAATGGTCAATGATAAAGTCTTCCAAAAGACCATACGCATAGAGGTCGAGACTATAGAAAATGTTGACGAATACGTTTACATAGAACAGATAATAGAGTTAGAGAAAGATCATGAAAGCGAAATAAAACGACGCATAACGACCGGCTGGAAATCAATTCGTATGAATATAGACTTTTGGAAGAGCACTTTGACAATGCGCTCAAAGGGTAAGGTATACAATGAATGCATAATACCAGTTATAACTTACGGGTGCGAAACATGGAAATTAACAAAACGAACTGAAAACCAACTTAGAATCGCACAGAGAGCCATTGAAAGAGCAATGCTAGGGATAACTCTAAGAGATAGAAAAAGATCAGCCAGAAGAGATGAGAGATGGAGCAAAAGGTTAACCGATTGCTGTCCATGGGACAGTAGACATGGAAGGGGATGGAAATGGCTGCTGATGATGACGATTATATACATTATGTTTGAAAGTATCATTTGTGTTCCACATGCAGGTTTTCCCCGTTATCCGAAAGTTGAGCGTTCCTATAAAAACATCTCGTGAACCAAAATGGCGTAATGCGAATAGGCACTTACCATTAATTTATATGGGAAAACATATTTAAATGTTCTCAGAACCAAAAATGCTGATGATGTTAGACTGAGTCGTCAGAGGGTGGGGGGGTTCAAGACGGGTGTAGGAGAGAGAGGAGGTTGGTGCACGTTGCTGCTATAATAGTCCACTGCAAAACAAACACTAAACCCTATTTTTGCTTTTTGCGTGTTTTCCTAAAAGCGAACAGTTGCGTTAAGTGAACTTTTGTAAAGCTGCGGGATACCTGTAAACCATAACCGTTTGCTATATAATCTGCAGCTTTATAACACATGCATTGGTAAACTATTTTCTGAGATATATTTAAATGTAATTTATAATCGGGTATGCAAGATAGATAGATAGATAGATAGAGAGAGAGAGAGAGAGAGAGAGAGAGAGAGAGAAATGGACAACAAATACTGTTATGGTGTTCTACACAGTAGTTGTGTCACTATTGACTGAGATATAAAATGAAAAGCAAGAAATGCAAATGGGGTTAGAAGACATTCGAACACACTGTGTATTAAAATATGCACTTAGCTCCATTATAATTTTAAAGTTCCTTGTCCGGTCGAATTGACGAGCTAATTAGCAAATATCGCTTAATAATATTATTTCTTGCCGCTGACGCTGCTGGAGTTAATGTAAATTTCTATTCACTTGCCTCGTTCTAAACTCTGATAATTCCTTACTTAATTGTAATTTTGATTTTGATCATATTTCATTTTTATTGTCTCATTCTTTTTATTTATTTCATGCATATGCCAGCCATTGGACGCAAAAACGATTGACCGCAGAGTGATTGTCGGGGTCAGAAAGATGGGGTCACTTTATATTCGAGGTGACAACTTCTATGTTTTCTTTCCGACAACAGTAGTATGGGTATACCAGGAATATGTGAATTCCGGAAAGATATCAGCAGCCCAGGAAAACTGCGGGCGCCCTTCGATGATGCAAGAATGGGAGCACCGGCAACAGACAATAATTTTAATCAACCAACGGAGGGGAACATTGCATCATATGACATCGCAATTCAAGGCTTCTGCCAATCAACCCATCAGTCAATACACTGTACAGCATACAGTGCATTCCATGGAGTTTCATAGTCGTCAACCAACAAAGGCAACATTATTGACACCAGGGCATCGGCTACAGCGCCCCATTTGGGGCATAAACCATGGCCATTTGTCCGAGGAAGGCTGACAACGTGTGGCCTGGTCTGATGAGCCACGTTTCTAGCTCTTTTGGACAGACGGTCGATTTCGTGTGTGGATGAGACCGTCTCTGGCTTTGGATCCATCCTATTAGCAGGAGGTCGTGCAAGCTGGGATGGCTCTGCAATGGGGTGTGATGTGTTCTGTTAGAGTTCGCAAGCACCACTAGTGAAACTGGGCCATCTTTGAGGTGTGACATACACAGAATTCTTTGCAGACTATGTTTACCTCCTTATACTCGCCATGTTTCCCAGTGGTGATGGTTCGTTCCTGCAAGAACAACCCCAGCATCGTACACGGGTGATTTCCAGGTACTCCGGCCCCGGGGCTCGCCATATTTAAACCACTTTCAGCATGTATGGGGAATTTCGAAACCTCACTAAATACCCTGCAGCCACATCCACAACTATACGCTATATGTTATTAAGTAGCTGTCTGTAATTACTTGGCAGTTCAGTGTAGATATCTATCTATCTATATATCTATCTATCATCGCATAGGCAGCATTATTTATATTGTCTTACTTCCTATCTTATTTGATCTTGATTTAATTTATGTCGACGATCTTAATTTGGACAATTCTTAATAGTGTTTCATTTTGAGTTATGACATTCACTGAGCCGAGTAGTTAAGATACTTTTATTTGTTATTCTTTCAGTCCTTATTCCCTCTTGTACTTTCTATTCTTCACTTTGATAGGTTCTGTTTTATTTTTGCCGAAGTCTTTGAACCTTGTTTGTTGTGATGTCGATTGTTATTCTTTTAATAACTGTCAACATTTGTTCCTACTCCATCCTGTAAGATCTGTCAGCTGCATATGTTTACTCAGGCTAAAAGGTTTCAATTTTTATAAGGCCTGTTAACATCTTTTCTGGCGCATCATTAATCTCTCAATGCGTCAATTCAAAGTTTCAAATTTATATTTTCTCTAGTTTAAGAAAGGCCAGGAATACCACAGCATGTACCCTGTTCATTCATTTTATTAAAATGTATCTCATTTCATTTTGTTTCCAAAATCCATCTGACTCTCGTATGTTTTTTGTTTTTTTTTGTTTATTTATTCTTTCAATAGCAGGGATACCCGGCCATGCTGGAAAAACAGAAGCTCAAAATATACAACACAGTGAAAAATATATTTCTTAATTCTTCTTACCCAACACAATAAATGGAAAAATTGTTATTTGCACAGAGACATAAATATGTACTTCAAATATACGCTGTTTACCGAGTGTCGCGGAATGATTGTCTTACTGAAGTAGTGATCAAAGAAATAAACCAACTATTAAGATGATGTTAAATAGTAGTCGAAAATTAACAATAAATAATAACAGTACTTCATCCCCAATCCAGAAACTAAGGAAAAAGTACAGTTTATATTAGAAAATTACCTGAATTAGCAGAGTCATGTGTTATTAAGCTTCCTCCTGCAAAACGCTATTATGAATACAAATACGCAGAATGTCAATGAGAAAAGAAAAGGGATAGAAGGAATGTTCCCTTCACTATGAAATGAATTACGTTGAATTATTTTCAATCAGAAAAGAGGAGGGTCAGAGGTAACCCTCACCGCTGACTATGCTTTATGTAGAGTTGTTTTCATAGATGAAACAGAAGTGGAAGAGGGAGAAACCCAAACCTCCACCGACTTAGACAGTGTTATTTTGACTGCTGCTATCAATGTCATTGCCAAAAAGCGAAAATCCAACCATAAACACCAAAACTTGTTTAATAAATGATTTTATTGTAGAAACGTGTGTACATTCGTAAGAAGAATGAAAGACGAACATTCCGGTATAAAAATAAGATTTGTCTGATGTATAGAACCGATGATTGTATAGAGAATGAACTCAGATGAACTCGAGTGACCTTAAGGTTAGCCTATGTGGGAAGCGGATATTTAATGATTCTCCATACCAAATATCATGTTAGTCGGCTCCATAGTTTTCCTGGAGAAAAGGCACAGACAAACAAACAAACAGAGGGCTCAAATGTTAGTATAGTTATTTGCTTTCAACGCCCTGACTTTTATTTTTGACGAATAGTTTAATTATTTATATTATGTGTGGTTCCCTCCTCAAGCTTTCTTGGTGAATCTCATGACAGTGTGTACATCTAGTTTTTCGTCATGATGTCACAATTGCCCGTATACATGGAGTTATTGATTTTTTTAATTTCGATTTGATAAACCTATAGCCTCCGTTACAATCCCCTGGTAGAGTAGTAGTATCGTTATAACTATTTCCTCCTTTATATCTGTATTAGGAATTCTACTGCAACCTTCTATTCTAGCTTACAGTTCTTCCTTGTGATAGATATCAATTGTACTACGTTTCCTACAAAATCAATATTTTAAACATGCTATAATGCAATTCTAGAGAGGGAAGATAATATGTATTGCTAGTATGTACCCATACAATGCTTTTATCGTTTCTTTACCACATTATAAACTATTAGATCTATATAACATAGTTCATTTGGTTCACATTCTGCATATTCTTTTCTAATAAAAGATTCCTGGTAATAATGCATTTAATTTAATTGAATATTTAGTTATTCTCCGCTTTAGGTAATTTTGTTTACACCATTTCACTTTCACGAAAGACCGCAACCTGCTATAGCTTTGAACTGTGTATGTGAGCATATGTGATGTATCTCGATTAATCGTGCGCATCCGTTAGCAAGATGTTCCCTAAGGTATCAGAAATGCCTCAGAGAGCTTGTGAGGATGTTACGCTTAGCGTATAACAAGCAGACATAGAAAGGGAGTATTGTGCATCATGTTTCGTTCCAAGGTAAAACGTCCGTCTCTTAGGAGATACCTCCTATTGGAGTATGAATTAATGGTAACTGCTTTTCTGCTTTACGCCATGTCGACTTGCGAAAGGTTTCTTAGGAACGCTCAACTTCCGGATAGCGAGGGAAAAATGTATAAGCAAACAAAGATATTACTTGGGTTTTTATACATTTAGGTGATTTTACTCTTGTTTAAGTTCAAACGAAAAGTAGATTTATTCTATTACCTCCGAAATTTGTTTTTTCCACATCAGTGTTGAGCAGTTTTACGATTGTAAAGGTTGTAATTCTGCATATTTCTGCATAAGGACTGTGGCAGCTTTGCTTTACAGACAATATAAACTTACTTTTCCTTCTTTCCAACATAAAACCGTCCAGTATAAGCTCTTACTTCTATTATAAATGTACATCTTCACATCAGGTGTTTGGTGTTTGCGCTGGGGATCGAGTGAGTGCAAATCTCCTCATATTCCCCCCACCTGATCAGTATTCTGACCTGCCCGAACACTAACGTGGTCTGGACCGTCTCAACTTTTCTCGAATCACAATCTCGCCTCTTTGTTCTGTGTGACGGTTATCAGTGTGTCAGTTCTCATGAGCTGATATATGCAAAGCCTCTTCGGTTATCGAGCAAGGTTTTGGCATCTTTCCAATCTCTTTCTTTGATCTTCGTTCTTCAGTTTGTCTGAACAGCCACGTAGACTATTTGGCAGAATCTAATTTTATTGTTCAAAATAACCGGATTCGGTCTGCTCGGATAGGATAGTCTACCTGGATCTCTACGTTCTAGAGTATTTTACACTTTGTATTTGGCTCAAACGAATTGTCTACATGGTTGAAACAAGAAATATGTCTACATACATATAAGAGCATTGTGTTCGGTCTGTCAATTTGAGTTTGCCAAAATTCTCAGCTCCGATCAGTGCTTTCCTCTTCCCTTCGCTCAAATTAATCATCATCATCATCATAAGCAGCAGCAGCAGCAGCAGCCTTTTAGCGTCCGTCGTTGGACATAGACCATCCCCATCTCTATCATGGGCGTCGCGGGGTCAATACTTTCTGAACTTGTCAAGTTCATCATGCCATCTTATTTATTGCCGGCCACAATTTCGCATATGATCCACGCTGTGAGTCGTGATGTCCAGCGGTTGTCTGACATTCTTGTAACATGACTAGCCCATTGTCATTTGAGAGTTCTAATGTATTCTATTATATCTCTGAGTCCTGTGTTTTCTCTTACATACTGTGTTGTCTTGTGATCTCCCCATGTGACGTTGAGCATGATTATATCCTGTGCACGTTGCATGGCTTTCAGTACGAGGGCCAATCTTTTGGTTAGGTTCCATGTTTCTGCTCCATGGGTGACTATCGGGAGGATGCATTGGTTGTATACCCTTCTTTTTAGGACTAATGGGATTTTCCTGTTCTTAAATACTGAGCTTGCTTATCCGAAGGCTTGCCAACCTAGAGTTATTATTCGCCTGATTTCTTCTTTTGAGGATATCATGGAGATTCATTGTTCTAGGTAGATGTAGTGGTCCACTTTCATTAGCTCTAGGCTTTCGATTGTTATCGTTGAGTCTTTGTCTTCATTTGTTTTACTGAAGTTAATATAAAGATCAATCTTCTTGCTCTCTAAGTTCAGCATTATCTGGAGGTCATGTAGATTCTCGGCCAAAAGGATAGTGTCTTCTGCAAACTTAGGTACTCGCCGTCTATTTTGATTCCTTTATTTTCCCAGTCTAGATTTCGGAGGGTCATCTCGAGGCAGGCTGTAAAGAGTTTGGGTGAGCTGATGTTGCCTTATCTTACGCCTTTTCCGAAGGGCACAGAGTCTGTATGTAGCCTGATAAAGAAACTGCTGTGTCGGCGAATATGTTGCAAGACTCATATACATATACGGGGTATACGCCTTGTTGTATGATAGCATCAATGATCTTGGGGATTTCCACTGGGTCTTGAAGTCAAAAAATGCTACAACGAGTGACATTTTATATGCTGCTTCCTTCTCTTTCAGTTTATCTACTGAATGGAGATGGTCTTATGGGTGGGTAGCTTCTTCTAAAGCCAGCCTTTGCCCGTGGTTGATATTCATCTGGCATTTTGGTGATTCGGTTGGTGATCACTTTGGTGAAAGTGTGTAGATACAGTTCCAATATATTGGGACTTTACTCTATTTGAGGCAAAACTAGATGGGCTAGTTTCCTAGTGATGAATTTACCAACTTTTTAAAGTATGTCGATGGTGATGTTATCTGGTCCAGATGCCTTTCCTTTTTTGGTTTGTTTGATGGCTTGCTACACCTCCCACGGAATAACTGTTGGGAACTCTTCGAACTGGTTACTCATGACTTGTATATCTTGTTCATTGTTCTGTGTCCCTTCTTTGGAGGAATAGAAGTTTGTGTAGAATTATTGAGCGTATTCAACAATTCTGTCCCTATCCGTTGTTATGTCTCCCTTTTCCTTGAGCACACTATTTATGTGCATTGTTACTGTACTTAGAGTTAACAGTTGTGAAACCCCTACCTTTTTCGAAATTTTAACGATGACTGCGGTCGTGTATCTTCTTTTTTCTTCTCATAGTTTCTTTTGGGTGGTTTTATTTGTTTCGGTTGCTTCAATCTTTTCTCTTGTTGTTGACGGTAGGCTTAAGATTTCTGCGTTTTTCCATGAGATTCTTGTTTTTTTCCCTTTTTTCTGAGAGTTTACTGATGGTGAGTTTGTCCTTGGTCTTAAACATCTTGGTAACTTCAATTGGAGAGGTTGTTATTTTGTTGTTGAGTTCGTTGATGTTCTCTTCTGGTGCGGTGAGAAGTTCATATCTGGTTTTCGAGTTTCGAGCTTGAAGGATCGAATGAGCACTGTTTGTATAAAGATTGGTTGCAATGTGGTGTGGAACGTTTTCCTGAGTTCTTTCTTGGTGTTAATTTGAATTTTACATCTTCCCATTCTGTGGTCGCTTCCAGCACTGACTTGATTTAGGACATCAATATATTTGACGGTGTCGCTCTAGTCGGTTTGGATGTATTTCATTTCATTCTTGGTTCCGTGATTGGGGGTCCACTAAGTACCTTTTCTATTGGGTTTCTTCTTGGAGAAGGTGTTCTTGATTTTGAACCCGTTCGCTGTTGTACAATTAAAAAGATCTTCCCCTCTGTCGTTCCGTATTTTGTATCCGAACATGCCGACGCAGCTTCCATTACCTGAACGTTGAGATCTCCCATAATGATGTAGAAGTATTTTTGGAGTATGGAATTAAAGTCGTTGTAGAAGTTGTAGACGTTGTCCATCTCCTCCTTGGTTGACTGTGAAGTGGGAGCGTAGATTTGAATGATGTTCAGTTTGTACCTGTTTGAGAAATGTACGGTGACACTGGCTGCCATGGAAAATTAACATTATTATTACTTTATACATACTGAGCTTTTTCACCAGTATTAGTTGGTGTCTCAGCCTGGAGATCGTGAGTGTAAGTCTTACTATTCTTGCTGAAGTTGCAGTGTCGCCTGATTGGTTTCCTCGCATTTCTCATTCTTCCAATCATAGTATTATTGTAGATAGTACTCATTAAGTTTTCACATAATTAGCAACTGCTTGATTTCACTAAGGATCAAGTGACAACAAGTTGCTCCAATACTCTAGCATTCTCCTTAGTCTTCTATCTGATTTTGTTAAAGCTGTTGTTTGGTTCTAATTATTTCTCAGATTTCCAGTCCGTCAACGTTTTAAGACTAGTAGTAACTGCTTGCTTTCACTAAATATCAAGTGACAACAGGCCGCCCCACTACATTAGCATTCTCTTTAATCTTCTAGCTGATTTTGGTTAAGCTGTTGCCTTTCCCGTTTCTTTCCATTTATTCCAGGCCCTCTTTTGATGCATTTCAGAACTCTTCAAAGTATTCCAGTAATGATGGGAACACTGTCACCTTCATTTTTTATATTATTATTTCCTTGATTTTCAGTTTTATACAATCATATATCAAGTCTTTCATCTGAGACCTAAGGCAATTGAATGTTTTCTTAGGAAGTTATTGAGCATTTTCTTTTGTTGCCCTCTTAATATCATTCGTTTGCCTTCTACCCACTGGGCATAGACACGCGAATATAATTGAATCACTATAAAGGAGAGCGGGAGAAAAATCTAAACATCCCAACAAACACAGTGTTCATGTAAAAAAAAAAATGTTTTTAATTGTTGTTGTTGTTGCTGTTGCTGCTGTTGTTGCTATTCGTATCTTTATGTCGGAGTTGGTGGTCGCTGTAGGTCAAGTAATAGCACATCTCTAACACTCTCTTTTAATTCTAACTGAGATCAAAACTGATGTGATCATAATGGCCTAAATAATGATGAGGTGGGCTTTTGAAGTATTTATTTATCAATCGAATTCTCTTTTTCCAATGAAAAGATAAATATTACAGTTTTGTCATTATGTCGTCTTTACCGTTCTTTCTTTCTTAAATGAAAACATTGACGTAAAATAGCTTTCAATTACACAACATCAGTAGTATTACGTTGTAGTCATTGAGTTTTGCTTACATGTAATATAATAACTCTCTCAACAAATATCCTAGCACCTTCTCAGAACTCTAACTGGTTCCAATAATATTGCCGTATGGATGGCTCCAATTCTTATTCGGATTTCCATTTCTACCAATTGTCCCTTATAGACAATTTGGAGCGCTTCAGTAATTATGGATTCAATTGTTCTCTGCATATTCAATCTTTATGGATATCTCGAAGATCAAGATAATTAATCAGGTTTCCACTCGTTTAACGTTCCAATATATGGCCTGCCTGAACAGCGATTTCCCATCTTATTTATTGCGATAATAAATCTGGTATTCTGAACTGGATGGCGTGAACCCACATAATTTTCCTTTTTTTATTCTGTGGTATAGCTTCTGGCTTGTGTGTATACCATTAGAATACAAGGTCAAATCACAGCAGTTTGCAGAGGTTTCCAGAATATCATCTTTCTAACCCAATCATGCGTATTTAATTCATTGCATTTACTAATTATATGAGTGACAGTTTCAATTTTGTCACTACACCCGATATTTAATATTCTGCTCCCAGAGTTACCATTTGGTATTTTTCTAGATCCAAAGTGGGAAAATGTGGTACGGAACAAAGCCATGTTATTCTGAAAATGAAGATTCGGTACCGAAGGAGAATTTACACAAGATAACGACCCCTTACACACGAATTAGTCCGATGATGGATTTTAAGTTATTCGATTAATTTGGTTCTGAAGCTACTTAATTTGGTCTCAAGACAATAGAAATTGGGTCTTGCGTTACAGTATCCATCTTGCAACATTGCACTGTGCTGTCTATCACGGTTTTGAACATTAAACTGGTCATCACGAATTATTTCCTCAATTCCCTTTTTTCAATTTTACGATTATACCGAGTTAATTCGTTTATAATCTAAACTTTAAAATTGGATTATGAACGGCTTATCTCGTTTCTGGGCTGTGTATTTTAATTTAGAAACCGATATATTCGTCCTCATCGTGTGCTTGTCGGCGGCTTTCTTTCTGTGACGGTTTCATAGAGTGGCAAGCTCTTGGCATTTTAGTATACACGTGAGTTCTGAAAGCAAATTGGTTACTTCTTTATTTCTACAGTAAATGCCCAATACGATGGGGCCTGGTGTGTGCATAGAAACGTGATAAGCATAGAAAATATCCGATAAGATTCGAGGTATAAGAGTAAAGTATCATCACTTCTTCAAAAGTTGCCACAGTAAATTAATAAGATGCAACTCTTCTATTCAGTTTCTTCTGTAAAGACAATATTAATACAGTTGGTTTGGTTTATTTGTTTTCAACCGCTTTTACTATATAGCTCTAAAAATATATATTTGATCAATTATAACTTGCCATCATTCATACTATTGTTCGGACATTTAAAAATAAAAAATATAATATCACTTTGAAGTATACAAACTTAATGTTTGCATGGACTTATTGAATGCGTAAAATAAATTTCGATGTGAAATACTTTTCCTTAAAAAGTAATCCGTTAATCGTATAATATATTTTGTTCTATGTTGTTCCGATGAAGAAAAAAACTGATGGAAATAAATTCAATGCATGATTTAAACAGTTGTTCAGTTTCTCTCTTCAAGTATCCTCGTCGTAAAATGTTCATACCCTTATGTCTGGAAATATGTGTCTCTTAAAATGTCCATGTTCTTTACATCCTTTACGAGGTTGGATCAATAACGTGGCCTGATAAGTAGTTATTAGGTGAATTTCGCTTTGTTATATTTGATCTATGTGATCAATATTAACCACTAGATTCAATGCACTGACAAGTAAGAAGTTTCTGTAGAAAAATGAATGTTTGTCGTGTAAAATAAATGTTTTCTTTCATCATTAAGCTGCGGACATTTATGTACTTTCTATATGGACCAGCGGGTGCTCAACCGAGAAAAACGAGAGATTCTCATGGGTCGAGATTGAATCTACACGCGGGAGGTGACGTTGTAGTATTCACAAACATGCACGCACGCACTCACACGGACATACACACACACACACGCACACACACATACACATACACACGAAAAGACCGAGAAAGCTCTCTCACCTTACAACTACATCTTCTGGTCCCAGGAACGATTCGTGTTTTTAAATAAGATGACCTATTTCGCACTGAAAATAAAAACAAGAGTTGCGATTTTCTTTGGTACTTCGTGTCCACCTGTTATTCCTGTAGATATAAAGAAAAGTTACAAACAGTGCACAGCGTTTTCGCCCACAGTGTTGTCTCCTGTCGTTTCTCCTCAACAGGAGGTTCCGTAGTACCTCCGGACCTTTGGCACACTAACAACTTGACCTTACAAAACGTATTGAGTTCGACTGAGAATGCAACGTTTGCCAATACTACGGAGAAGCCTACATCTTTCAATTTACTGCCATGTTAACGAAACATTGCACACACATACATAAATGCACACACATACACACACAGATATATATGTACATATATATACACATATATTTACACACACACACACACAAACACATATATACATATATATATATATATATATATATATATATAGCCTTTGAGCTTGGGGGGACGAGAGGTGACACTGCAATTAAGACTAATATAATGGAAAATGCAAGATAAGCAATGAGTAGGGATGCTGAGTGATCTATAATTGACGAATTTCATAAATTATCTCAGTGAATAAACCATTCACCAATCAACGCTAACGAAATTAAGTGCTAACTACTTTCACACATATATAGATGAAACGGCTTTGTTCTCCTCATACACCACAGAATATTTAATATTAACGAAGCTGGTCTAATACGAATCAAGTAATTAATATAGCGTAAAATAATCCATTAATATCCTCAGTTAGACGTACACATATAAGGAGACACATGCGCTTACAGATTTATACGCTTTGAGAAGAAATCGCTTATTCAAAAAGCAAAAACGTATTGTTCAGTTCTATAGATATTGATTTCCATTCATACTGAACAGGTGTTGTTGATTTCACAAGTGCACAAATAAACTTCAGCTTTTGGGTTGGAAGTCTGCTTTCTGGTATTGTGTTGAGTAAGAATGTTATGTTTGTGCTGACAATTGCCACTCGAAACTTTTCCATTTAACGCAAACAGCAAATACTGATGCTGAATGAAAATCAGTCCCTTAAAACCTAACAAGCAGTTCAACCTAATGTTTAACGTTATAACTCATGTGCCGGGTTTTTTCCCGTGAAAAACTGATGGGAATAAATTCAATGCATGATTTAAACAGTTTTGCTTTCATACAAATCAACTAATATGTACAACCGGATATCTAATAAATGTGATATATAGATAAATGTGTTAAAATAAAATATTTTAATAATTTGAACAAGTATGAACAATCTTAAAACATGAATCTACACATAAGGCCACCTTACATTTAGTACACCCGGGCATCGTCTATTGCCGTTTTGCATACTTTACAACCACGCGAGCAGGCTGGCTTCATAAACGGTTACTCAATAATAGATCACCTACATGCAATAAATCAACTAATCAAAATGTCATTAGAATACAACAAACCACTCTGTTTGGCCTTTGTAGTTTATGAGAAAGCATTTGACTCGGTAGAATACACGACAGTCTTCAACTCAATGCGAGAACAAGATGTTAACGTGGATTACATACACATCATTCAAAACATATGCGAAAATGGCACTGCAATAATTAGACTACATACAAATACAAACAAAGATAAAGATAGCAAAAGGAGTAAGACACGGGGGATACAATATCACCTAAACTATTTACAGCGAGCCTTGAAAGGAAAACTGATTGGTAGGTAATGGGGATAAACATAGATGGATTAAACTTGAACCACTTGAGATTTGCCGATGACGTCTCCAGGACGTCAGAAGCAGACGAAGAATTACAAAACATGTTGACAGAAGATCCAAATAGATGAATTAAGACAGTAGGCTTAAAGATGAACAGAACAAACACAAAAGAAATGCTCAACGATAAAGCCCCGCAAAAGATAGAGGTGGGGTCTCTAGAAGAGGTCGATGAATACATCTACCTAGGACAGGTAATGAAGTTAGAGAAAGACCATGATAGCGAAATAAAACGACGCATAACGATAGGTTGGGAAGCATTCGGCATGAATAGAGACATATTGAAGAGCACCTTGCCAATGTGCTTAAAGCGTAAAATATACAATGGTTGCATAATAACAGCCATGAATTACGGATGCGAAACATGGAAATTAGCAAAACGAACTGAAAACCAACTTAGAATCGCACAGAGAGCCATGGAAAGAGCAATGCTAGGGATAACTATAAGAAATAGAAAAAGGTCAACTTGGATTAGAGTGAAGGATATTATACAAATAATTAAGCAGCAGAAATGGAGATGGGCTGGTCACTCAGAAAGAAGAGATGACAATAGAAGGGCCAAAAGAATAACCGATTGGTGCCTATGGGACAGTAAATGGATGGATGAGATAAAAAAAAAAGGTGTGCCGGTAAGACGTGGCAGAGTTTAGCACATTCAAGGTTGTCATGGAAGGATATGGGAAGGCCTTTGTCCAAGAGTGGACTTATGGCGGCTGATGATCATGATGATGCTACTGAATTGTGTTTTGCCGTCTTGCTAGAGAATAACACACTGTCGTGAAACGAGTTATCACCATCCTGGCTCTGGACCAGCTACTTGCTAAGATAAGTAATCTCGTCTGTAGCAGCGAACCAGTTAAATTAAAATCGTGAAGTGAAATTGATTGACATTAATGATTTTGGTAAACTGTCTAATATCTATCTATCTGGCTCTCTCTATATCTATA
>VCCN01007012.1:3047959-3061465 GCA_006491835.1 Architeuthis dux | reverse complement strand
TACTGCATTATATTAAACCAAATTAATGTATAAACTCGCTAATTCGGTAACAAAGAAAATCCGTTTCACAAAACAGTCTTATCCAAATGTCTGCTTTCCTAATTCTCTCTCGTGATTGGTTTGTTTTGGGGGAAATAGACCAATGAAAGCGTCACTATGTAATCGTGATAAGAATATGGATAATATAAATTATTTATGCATTTATATATTCACATCGGATGTCTGAAGATTGAGTGACAGCAGGGATAATGCAAATGAAAGCGTCACTATGTAATCGTGACAAGAGTATTGATAATATAGATTATTTATGCATGTATATATTCACACCAGCGGTCTGGCGGTTATCACTGAAGATTGAGTGACAGCAAGGATAATGCAAACATATTGTATGAGTAAAGCTAGGTTTTGCTCTGAAATGTGGCCTTGTGCCGGACTTGAATTTAGCATTATTGTGCGTTTCATGGTTTGAAGATTTCTTAGCGATAGCATAAGCAAATATATCGACACTCTGTTAATACTCATACTTCATTTGAATTGAAGAGCTACGGTAGTAGTTTTCATGATTTCAAATGGAATCCAGGAAATGAAATAAACGCAACTGTTGCCCGATGTGATGTCATTCGAACTATTTGGTGCAGGGGAAATTATCACGTACATATGCATCCCCATATGGCGTGTAACACAATGAACAGAGAAAGTTTCTATGCAGTCTCGAAATTAACCAGGCACTCGCTGGTAATAAAGTTAGGAAACCATTCACTAGTTCCTCAATGCATCCGTTGAGAGAAGAAAGAAAATGAATTTCCATAATATTCAACTCTCCCGTGTTTTCTGCCTCGTGCCAACGTGCATAATTCATAAATTGCACTTATAGCTATTTACTAAAATTAGTTCAGTCTCTTAAGGAGCCACGTGAAGGGAGACATATGTAGAGAGTGTCGTGGCGTCATTCTTCTTACTAGCCATTATATTGTCACTCGTGTTCAATATCGCCAAGGATAGGGGAAATCTTTAAAAAAGCGATGACATTTGCCATTAGAAACTATGGTAAATAACGATTATATTAAAGAAGAATGGACAGGAATCAATATACATTTATATATAAAAGATATGAGTGTAGCATCGCCTAAAAAGGAATGAAAATGTTCGTTTTCAAAGCCTTTTTTAAATGATGTGATCGGGGTGGCGGAGAAGACACAAAACTTTCGTCTTTGCCTCTAAAACGTTACTTCAAATTAACTTGGCGGAACCTACCCAAGTTTTTTAGCCTCTAAATTTTAATTGCCACTGCTGAACTCAATAAGCGTTACCTCTTTATGCTCAGCGTGTCAATTGCCGATCGGCCTATCTCCCGGTGACTCAGCAACTGATTGACAAATCAAAGTTTGGCACACTCACTTAGTTCTATGGTTTATTCGAACCTTACTTCTTTTTTGCCAACGTGAGTCGTGGTGGACTCATCACTAAATTGTTCTAAACTTCTGAGCAGAGGGAACATGGTTGCCCGGCTTGCTTACAAGGTCGATGTTCGTAAAATGTAACTTCTCCAGCCATTTTGCAACAAATTAATTTTATTACTTATTACTATTAATTTTTGAATAGTATTTTCTCTCATCTTAATTTTGTAGTTGCTTTTCATCGCAACTTTACTCAGACAGTCAGTCTATGGCAATGAGTAGACAGCACAGATCAGAAACTAAGGATAAGCTCTTAGTGAAACTCGAACTTCATCTAATAAAAATGCTTCATCTAATAGGAAACATAATCAAGATTATATTACTATTATTACTACTAATACAAGTAGTATTCGTAAGAATAAAAACAAATATGGCGTCGACAGATCGGCAAAAATGAAAATATACTATCAAGGTTTAGATTTAATCTTATGGCAGGTGTAAAAGGTGTTGTAGCATCAGAGAAGCTGGTGCGGTTAACCATGATTTCCGAGGTAATGGGGATGTGAATCCGAGCTTATCCTTTATTTCTGATCGATTATTGTTTACTCACTGCAGGAGACTGATGGTCTAAGTAAGCTGCGGTGATAAGTAACAACCATTAAGATGAAAGAAATACTAATTAGAAAAATTAATTCAGCCTGACCATATTTTACATTTGACTGGTGCGGGCAGAATTTCAACATATCGTAGTATAAAAAGAAACAAGTTCTAGAAACGACGACAGAGTATGGGTATGTTTGACGCTGTTGGCTTTTATCAAGACAATTTGAATAAAACAAAACGGGTAATTAATAGCAGTATCTGTGATTTTACCTTCTATGCCCTAATAGGGACAAACAGCTTAATGTGTCATCTCTTCAAAGAACAGAGTTCGAGATTGACTTGCTTTTGTGGTTGCTACTGTTGTATTATTACCCATGGGGAAAGTATGAATCCAGTCATTCCGGTATCTTCATCATAACGCATTGCGACAAAAAGGACAGTATGTTTAGTCAGAAGACATCTACTCAAATTGCAATTATCTTCACTGACAATAGCGTTTAGTAGAAGCTATAGCCTTTGTCAGCGGTAAGTAGAAGCTATATTTTTTGTCAGTTGAAACAAATCAAAGCTGATGAATAATACACGACGAGATAAGATATGTTATTGTAATTGTCGAGTCGGTGGATTTAGCCAATTTCTAAGTGACGTGATCAAAATTAATCTCAATATTTTTTCTTTCTAAAAGTCGCCTTCTTCTTGAGAATCTTGTTTTTTTTTCTTATCATAAAAAATGCCTTTGGATTTCTTCTCTCTCTTTAAATTTTTAAAAGCTGTTCTTGTCTTATTATTCATATTCTTCGTCTTTAAAGCCGGTTCTTCTTCAGATTTCTCTCTTCCTCCTTCTTCATTATCTATCTTTTTAGAGTCACCTTTCCATTTTTATTCTTCAGTCTCTTTCATTTTCTTCTATTCATGGTTTCTTCTTCTTCTTCTTCTTCTTCTTCTTCTTTTTCTTCTTCCTCTTCGAAAAGAATATTTCTTCTTCTTTTTCATAATTGTTACTCCTTCTTTATATTTTATGTTTCACTCATAGATCTCCTGTTTCTTCTTCAGTCTTTCGCTTCGTTAAATTCTCTCTGTTCTTCTTATTGTATTGTTTGTTTTATTCTTTCTGTTCGTCTTATGCGTTTCTTTCTACTTATTCAGAATCTTTTTTCTCTTGAGAGTTGCTTGCTTCACTGTCGTCTATTTAACCACAGCATGCAAAAACAAATATAGGTGAATGACCTACATTCCTTTTTCCAGCAATTACCTGACGCCACAAAAGGCATAACCTCTCGGCTTCTGAAAGTTGCTTTCTATTATCACACAATATAACCTTTTGTCGTGAAGCCAAGTTTACAAAAAAATGAAAAGTGGGCGCACACAAAAAATTCCATAGAAACGTTTACGGTCTGAACTTCGCGTCTTTTGTTTCGCCTACCCAAATATTTGGTGACCTTATCGTTTCCGCCAATAACATTAGTTTTCCGTTCTCCGTATCTATGTTTTAAGGTAAATTACATTTGTCTTAACTTTAGTAATTCTAAACGTTTGCTTAAACAAACAAAAAACACAATTACGTGAATGGTAAGTTTTAGAAATCGAATTTCTTGAGGAGATTTCATTTCTTTCAGAAAATAAACGCAAATTCAGAATAAATACTAGCTCTTTGGCATGTAACAATAATAGAGAATTACACATACTGCTTATAGATTAGTGGTAGAACATTGGAATGAAGGCCATATCTTACACTCTATATCTGATCCGGACACAGTAAAATGCATAGCTTAAATATTTCTGCTAGTATGAGTTCAATTTTAACTGTCTGCCCTCCGTTATATCCCTGTAAAAGACTAAGATACACTTAGTAAAATTAACAACCCTGTCTTCCGTTATGGTATAGTTTACATCTGTAGGGAGAGGGTATATAGCGTAAAATGACAGTTAACAAGGTAGACTCGCAAGCCATTGTTACATCAATTCTCACTGGGTGTCATACCATTGTGAACGTGTGCCAGGCACGGTTTAAGATGGTAGATTATAATGTGCCTAGAGTAGAGTAATGGTGAGCAATCTCGTCTCACTGACCTCTGCTAGTATGAGTTCAATTTTAACTGTTTTCCCTTCACCCCGTTATAGCACTGCAAAAAACTAAGATACATTTAGTAAATATAGGTATCCCCAGCTTTTCCCGAGTTCGCTTTACGACACTTCGCTTTTACAAAAGACATACATTAGTACCGTTTTCTTTCGTTATCCGGAATGACATGAAGTGAATAAGCGATTACCATCAAGTCATATAGGAAAAACATTTGAGCGTTGCCAGACCAAAAAATAACCTTCTAGGTCTGCCTGCCTTGATGTCAAAGATCGATTTTCGTAGTGTGGTTGATGTGTAACGTTTGAAACATGACAGCATACTTGATTGCTTAGCTTTCCGTGTTTTTCTACCATGCAGTTATTTTAGGTACTCAACTTATATTTGGTGTCTGGGAACACTCAAGAACCTTTCCTATATACATTAATGGTAATTGCTTCTTTCCTTTAGACCATTTCGGATTGCGAAAGACTTCATCGGAACGGTCTACTTTAGGATATTAAGACAGATATTAAGAGATGGAATGATTTGTATGACGGTACAAATCCGATCAACACATAATTCCTTAGAAATCTTTTCTGACACTATCACAACAGCGCCAGCAACGCTATATGTATGCACAGCGGTAAGCCTAGAAATAACATCTTTCTGAACACGTAGAAATATACCTCTGGGTAAACTCGAATAGTACATTCATCAGACCGTTGTGCTATAAGGAATAAGATAAGAATACAAGGCTAATAGTCCATGGAATAATAACAATACTTCATTATAAATTGGTAGTGGTAAATTAAAAGAATCAACGGGGAGCACCAGAAGCAACGAGCAATAAAGAGAATGTAATTCTTTTAAAAAGCTTGTATGGAGAGGTTTGTGGTAATTAATGAAATAATTTAGGGTTATTCATTGATTAGAACAATTGTTACTGGTAATAAATGATATCTGTACTTTGCTTTACGTAACTTCTCATATATTACCACAACCTGTTGTAAATACTTAATGTCTTCCCACTGTGGCGAACTGGCTAGTATGATTGTCGCATGGACTACTTCGCGAGACTACTGAGTTCGATTCTCACTTCCTGCCCGACTATGGCCTGGCGCTAGACCAGTACTTCTTAACCTGGGGTAAATTTACCCCCAAGGGGTGGATTTTATGGTTGTAAGGGGTAAATGTTGGCACGGATAAACTAGCAACTACACGTTCTGATAATTAAAATTCTATTTCTATTAATTCGAATATTTAAATTGAATCTACGCTAGATTTATCTAGCGATAATACGAGGTATTTCCAACTGAACTAAAACAACGCGCCAGTAAGACGTTTTAGTGTGCTCCGACTGAAATGTTATGTAGCAGTGACCTTGACCTTTTGTATAAAAACTATTGCATTAATCCACATTGGTTAGTTTTTGAGCAACACATGCCAGAGTGAAACTGTGTATAATGCGCTTGGCGTTTCTTCCCCAAGTTGAACACTGAAGGTCTTAGAAGTGATGTGATTCGCCTGATTGTCCATGACATTTCCGAAGAGGTGGGAATATGTAAGATTTCGTCCAACAGGATTTAAAAGAAAAGGTTTTATTCATCTGTCAGCAGACGCGGCACGAATCTTGCGGCAACTCGATGCATCATTGTTCTTTTAAAATCATGTTTCACGAACTTTTACAGATTCCTACCTCTTCGGAAACTTCACGACAGTCAGGCAACAATTTCCACGAATCACAGCACGCACTTCTTCAATGTGATCGTCCTCCCGTTGACGTGAAATGTCATCCAGATTTGGTGTCGTCTTTGGTGGATGTTCTTCCCGATTTGGTAAAGGTAAAGTTGCAATAAAAAGCAACTAGAAAAACGTTATATGAAAGAAAATACTAGTCAGAAATTAGTAATGATAGACAATGCTGCAGGATATGTGAAAATAATTCAATCTAACTTTTTGATTTATAAATCGAATGCCGTATCGACTAATGTGAAAGATACATAGTTTTCTTTTAGCCTGGAAGCCAACGCAGAGAAATGGTTTTGGATATAATAACCAACTCTTTCCTAACGATGGAAGTTTGCTACAATCATTATCACTCTTTGCATGTTAACAAAGGTGGCCGAGTGGGTAAAGGCACGAGAATTGATTTGGCGACACGAGTTCGTACTAATGCATGGGAAAGACATAAATCCATTTCTTTCCACAGCTATGGGTGGAATAGCGCAAGAGTGAAGTTAGTGACGCCACGTCGGACGCTAGTCGCCTAAATCAAATTCACACATCACATACGGGCCGAGTAAGTAATAATATGATAGTCCTGGTAAGGGAACTACTTTGTTACATGATAACAAATCGAATACATTTCATGAAAAGGACAGCAATAGAGTTCAACGATTGTTTCGAAATCTTACAATGCGTTGAATAATACAATCGTGAATAGGAAATCGCAGGTGGCCTAATTTTAATTTAATACTGGATTCTTATCGCCTTGGAAATAATCAGATAATAATTCCTCGTAAACTTCAGAACACACGTCCCAGAACATTCAATCAATAAGTGAAGCATTTTGTTCTTCTACCGAAACTAATATAAACTGGTCTGTTCGGATATCTCTTTGCCTATCATTTTTTTAATTTTCTTCTTTGAAAAGTGTTCAACGTTTTTTCCTTCTCCTTCTCCCTTTCTTTCCCTTCTTCTATTTCTTCGGGGTTTTTCTTCCCGTATTCCTTTTTTTTCGGGTTCTAATATTTAAATTCTTCTTTTAAAAGACTTTTATTTTTCAAATGTTTCTTCATAAAAAATCTTCTCGTCTTTTGTCTTCTTTCTTTTCCTTATTTTCAGCTTTCAGGGTTTACAGAATCTTAAGATCCTTTTTAGTGTCTTTTTTAATTTTCACAAAGTTTCCTTTTTTTCAGTCTCCTTATCTTTTCATCAAGGTTATCGTTTACTCCCTCAATGCATCACTTTTTTTCGTTTTTTGTAATCTTTCCTTTCTTATTTCCACCCTTCTTTCCTTTATTACCGCTCTAGTTACTTTATGGCCAATAACTGTCATTCAAATTGCCATAAAGAAACATTCATTTTATTGAAAAATGATGATTTTATTTTGAAACTTTCGCATTCTATCTCTCTTCTACCCCAACATACCACTAATTTTGCTTTAAATTCCATTAGGATTATTGATAGTACATCATTTGTTGTTTTGAAATATTTACCAACATTAAATATTTACCATGATGTGTAACTCATTTGCTCAAACTCATAAAGTTTGCAAATGGCTGTATATTAAATTATAGGATTGTCTATTTCTAAATTGATCGAATCCCACTGCTGGATTGAATTGAGCTTATTTAACTAGGAAATAAAACTCAATGAAAAGAGTTAATGCTCATTTCATCCCCAAGGCTGTCCGGTGTCAGAGTCTTGGCACTAAGCATGGTGTCAAAACCAATTTCCGGTGGAATTTGAACAGGTCCGATGTAATAAATGTCTGATGCAGTTTCAAATCGTATTTATCGTAATAGGATTTCTATCGACAGAAACTACACAAATAACCGACTTCCATGAAGACATGCTCCAAACTTTATATTATTTGATATTCTGCAAATAAGTAAACGAATTCCTCTCCTTTCTATTAATTAATTGGGAAATGAACCTTGTTTCAATGCTTACATTCAAAGTTCGAGTTCTCAGCTTGGAGAGCAAATACAATCCTAATGTATATTCTAAGTTGTTAATTTGGATTTTGTTTTTGTTTTTTTAACGATCAAGCATTGTTCTTTCTCATAAGCAATGTAATGTAAACTCTGTATTCTCGGTCACTAATGAAAGCTAATGGTAAAGAAACGATGCTTAATTACTCAAAGGAGATATCCATCGCCCAACGGGGCTAAATGCGACACAAGGTCATGTTTATTGTAAGGTCTCACACGCTTATGTGTGGACAATGACAACCATTGCCAAGTCACCGTGACCAGTGTCACGAAGACATCAGTACTATTCTCGACCCTCCACGTATGGTGCAATGGGGATGTACTGCCGTTGCTTGGAATCTTCAGGACCAGTTTCGCCTCGTTTGCCACTGCTGAGAATTATAAGTCTATACCGACAGCAATCACGTGTTTTTGTACTTACTGATCAGAACACACACACATACATATATATATATATGACACTAGACAAAATAATTTCTGAAAAGCTTTTTTCGTCTGACACTTATCAAAAGAGAACGTCAGACGTAATCCAGATAAATATCGTTTAGGAGATTTGAAATCACGTCACGACATTGTCTTAAATCAATAAATAAATAGTCTTGGATTGTTGTTCGAAAACGTGCTCGAAAGTCACTTAAATAGTCTTAGCAAAGAAAACAAATTAGCCAGCCAAAATACCGCCCTTTCTCGCCTATTTTGATCTCTAGTGGAAGAAAGAATGCACTCACGATATCAACCCCTAAATGTGGGAAAAAAGAATTCTCACTCCATTTTGAACCCTAAAATTGGAAAAAAAGGGATTCTGACTCCATTTTACCCTTACAAGTGGGAGAATAGAATGATCCCACTATTCTAACCCCTAAAAATTGAGAGAAAAAGAAATACCCCCTCTATTTGGACCCCTGAAAAGTTGATAAAAGAATTCTCACTCCATTGTTGAGGTGGAAAAATGTATTCTCACACCATCTTAACTCCTAAAAGTGGGAAAAAATAATTCCACCACGATTTTGACAACTAAATATTTTAAATGAAAATTCTCCCTCCATTTTGACCCCCAAAATGGTAACAATAATTCTTCCTCCATGTTGTCACCTAGGAGTGCTAAAAAGAATTCTCACTGCATTTTGACACCTAAAAGTGAAAAAAAGGAATTCTCAATCCATTTTCGCCCTAAAAGTTGAAACAAAGAATTCCCCCTCCATTTGATCCCGCAAAGGAAAGAAAGGAATTCCCCTTCCATTTTGAACCCTAAAAGTAGAAAAATAATTATCCCTAGATTTTGACCCTTAAAATTGGAAAAAAGATCCCCCCTTCGATGTTGACTCCCAAAATTAGAAAAAAAATTCCCGTTCGATTTTGACCCCTAAATATTTTAAATAAAATAATATTCTAATTTGTTCAATTTATAGTAATACAATAAGTAATATTTTGGGGTCTGCTCTAATGCTCAACTGCACGCTTACTTTCCATTCGTCATGGGTGACTAAGGACTTGAATTTCTCTTTCTCTGAGTGCTTATGCCATTTTGGCAGTATCTTTTAAGGAATCTAACAATAAAACATGTTTTTCTTAGAGCAAAAACCCTAATCCTACCTCTAACCCTAATCTAAACGCAACAATAAAACGTGGTCACAATTTAAATCCGATAGTTCGCCTTAACGTGCGAACTACTAACGCCAAAAGTGATTAGTTTTGAGAAATATTATTTTTTAAAGTTTTAGGACCAATGTTGCGGCGGTGGGGGCGCAACTCTCACCTCACCCATATTTGATTTCATGAAATCTCTATAAAATATAATTTGCTTTCCAGTGTTGTTCTTTCTTTCTGGGCAACGCCGGGTCCCCAGCTAGTTAGAATGCAATTGATTAATTATTGCATTTGATCCCATAACTCAAAACAAACTTCACCCAGAGTATGTATGTATCATCGTTCTTCGCTCATATCCTCATCAAGTGCCTCACAGGGTTAGGTACACACGGACAATCGTTAGTAAGACCCACTTCCGGCTTGCCAGGCCTATCGACGCATCGTTCTACTTACGGCACCCGGTATCATCAATGGTCAACCCATTTGGGTACTGACCAGGCTCGAAGTTGTTCAACATCCACACCCCTAGCCCTTATACTGAGTGCTTAGCGAAGCGGCATTGAATACTATTTTTAAAGTATTTGGTATAACTCGGCGGTGGAGTGAACCGAACGCGAGCACTCTGCCACTAGTCCACGGTACTCACCTACATTGATTAAGCAAAATTAATATTGTCCTTCTGTGTGTTACGTTTTGCCTGCGAGCTATCAGATTAGAACATATTCATTATGTTAGTTTAACATACTGACAATAGAATCTCGTTGTTCTACTCGAGACGAGAGTCTTGCTACGATTTGGCAGCACACAGCATAATACAATTCGGTAAAATTGTAGTACCAAGACGAACATTCTTTGTTGTTACTTATCTATTCATTCTCATTGTATGTAAGTATTTTTGCCTGTCTGTTCTTTTATTACCGATGACTTCTGCGGGCCGACACAGATTGGTAGGCTTCCATCGTTTTTTTGTTGTTTTGTTACTGGTACACCAGCCATAGATAGCGTTACTATCTGTGATATGCCAAACACTTCAGATGACATGGCCGATATAAATAAGTAATGCGATATACAAGACAAAGACTCTAACAAGAAGGAAAGGCTAAAAGAAAAAATAAAGGAAAAATGTCAGAATAGAATGAGAAAAGCGGGGAGAAAAAAGGCTGAACACAAAGAAAAATAGAATTAATAGTAAAGACATAGGAAGAAGGAAAGTTGGAATATAAATGTTGAAAGAAAGAAAGACGTATGGAATTCAGGCCGTTAATGAAAAAGAAAGGGCAAAAGCAGTGACGTAGTTTGATATTTTGGGGTCCGGTTGCTTGGTTCCTTGAGGGGCCCCCATCCCACATTTACTGAGATTTTATGAAAAGGGAAAATTTGCAATAGACATGCATTATCACTCAATTGGTGGAAACAACCCCAATGGGTGAATTATTATTAATGCTTTCATTTATGTACAAATATATCCTTGGTGTTGTATAATACAAGTAGAAATCAAACAGTTGAACTACTATTTATAAAGGGGCGTTTTCGAATATTCACCATAACTACGCCTCTGGAAGCTAAAAAGGCAACATTTACAGAAGAAGGAAGGATATTTATTGAAAATTAAGTTACAAAAATGCAAAGAAGTAGAGTGATAGACAAAGGAATTATTGTAAAGCATCTTTTGAAAACTCTTTTATCAAACGGTTACAAACGAGAGATTAAACGAATCGAAAAGCAGCGCAGAAAAAAAGAATACAAAAATGAAATCACCCTATTGAATGGATATTTCTCAAAATGGAAATACAGTTAACAAAGGGAAGATATTTGGGGAAGAAGAAAATAAAAAAGAAGAAAGAAAGAAATGTTGTATGAAAAATGAAGGACAAGTGAATAGTGACAGAAATGATATCAATAAAAGAAAGGAAACAAGCGTGGCTGCTGCAAGGGTCAAACTTTACTGACTAAAGATGATGACTGCAACTTTTGTATTGCAAATATAATGAATACATTCGTAGATATGTAAGACTTCTCACTTTGGCTCAGTCGGTATGAGAGCCGCCTACCTATCACTTGCGCGTAATTTCAAATCACGGCAGGGAAATGTTAATTTTATATATCGGAGTGATTTAACGTGGCGGGACAGACAAACAGTGAAGTGCTTACTTTACTATATTTAGGTGAAGATTGTTCTTGTTCTTACGGTACAGACACAAAAGTCAACTCCATACTTGGACTGGAGTTTGACAAAAACGTAAAGAGTAGAGTGATAGACAATGGAATTATTGTAAAGTATCTTTTGAAAACCGATTTATCAAACGAGAGATTAAAACAAACGAAAAGCAGCTCAACAAAAACGGAATAGAAACATTAAAATCAAATTATTGAACGGATATTGCTCAAACTAAAATGCAGTGAACAAAGGGAGACTATGTGGGGAAGAAAGGAAGAAAAGGTAAATGATGGAAGGGGAAGTTTGAACATAAAGGACGGGTGATTGAAGACAGAAAGGAAATCAAGAGAAGTGAACAAACAAAAAAGAGAAATAAGCAGACAATACAGAATAAAGGACACAATAAATGAATGGGAAAAGTGTACACTAAGAAGTATTTTTTCAAGAAACAATGAAAAGGGAAAAATAAATTTTAAAAACATGAACAGGAATGTGGAAAAGAAAAAGACTGAACGAAAACAGAATAATAATGAACTGGAGAGAAAGAAAGAGACAATGATATTAAGAGAAACACGACAAAAAAAGCAATACACGAAAATAGAATCGTACGAAAGAAAGAAAGAAAATGAACAGGGGGAAAGGCAAATAAAGAAACAAACCAAGAAAAACACAAACGGTCGATCTAAACAAGTTGAAAGAATTCTGGTCTTTAGAAGTTATCTTTAGTCAAAGAATATCAACAAAATACTAACAAATACGCGTAATTGAGTGATAAGCCGCCATTTATGTGCGATGTTTGAATGATGCTGGCATGAAAACAAAATAAGTAAAAAACAAAATGAATAAAAGTAATGCGTTTGTATATGCACGGCCCAGATATTTCCTCAGATCAGATAGATTCGGGCGACAAGCTGTCAAATGCCCGTCGAGTTTTGTCTTTAGATTAGCAGGGGAAACACGACATCCAATCTTCTAGCGTTACAGCCTGGCAAGCATGCTGAACAGATGATGGATAGAGATATTTATTTAGAATAACTTTTTGGCGGCTGGTTTCCATTGGTAAAAACAATATGGTAGAAAGTGAACTACGTTTGGGACCTTTTCCCCACGGTCTCCTGTACGCTAGATTCGTCCTAGACAATACGTTAGTTAATTCTTTTCTCTTAACAGAAAACAAAACAGGTCTGGCTGTCACTCAATAGAAACCGTCACGTGACCAACGTCATTTTTGCAGCATGCCTTGTTGAGGGTGATCAATTAAACAATTCGGAGAAGGGGTTATTAATGTGTATGATGTGTGATCACAAGCGTGAACACTGCCGGGCACAAACTAAGGGACTAATTTAGCATAAACCTATCTGTGGGTGAATTTTGTAAAAATAACATATAAACCCTTTTTTTCTAGACATATTAAGGAGTAAATATTTAAATTGTCAACACTCTACATTCATTGGTGCAACCTGTACAGGCGATACATACATAGTCAGCCAGACCCACTTAAATACTGAAGAGACCTACGTTGGTGGTGACTATGTTGACACTGACAGTTCTGGTTGACGGTTTCTAAAAAAGGCTACGAATATACAACTAATAAACCGTTTTAGATTTACTCGGATTAATCCAATTTCAGCATAGGGTCACCTCTATGTAACGCTCAAGGAGGATCAAAATAACATTGGGTGACAGCTAAACACTCAATTTAGTCTAATAGTATTTTTATGTTTGTCTAATGATAGGACCTTAAGACAAAACTTACTTTCACTACATTTCTTTCCAAATGAATAGCCAACCGTTATTTGGGAATTAGTTATCTGCTGCTTCTTAAATGTAAGCAATATCTGCAGCTTATATATTGTTTTTTCTACTTCTGTTCTTACAACCCAATATAAATAGATAGATAAATATGATCAGATTGGGATAGATAGATAGCCAGCCAGACCCAAACTTTAAAAAGCTATGTTGACAGTTTTGATTGACAGTTGT
>VCCN01007012.1:3020943-3032896 GCA_006491835.1 Architeuthis dux | reverse complement strand
TTAATTAGTTGTATAATATCCTTCACTCTAGTCCTTTCTAGAAATTAACTGATAGAAATCAGGGTATATATAAATACCCTGACCTTTATCTGCTAAAGCATTCTTAAATTTGAATTTCAATGTATTATGTATACGGTTGGTCTTGGTTACTTTTTAAAGAAATGTATATCCGGTTGTTTAAAAGGCTTTAGATTTTAAATTATTATGGGTTATACGGATGTTTCAAGGACATTTTAAGCTTTGAATTATAGAAGTTTATTTGGAATATTAATAATAAATGATTAACATATTTAAGTCATAAGTGGTTAAGAAAAATAAGATTACTACGTACATGTAGTTAGTGTGAGTTTTACGCTTTATATATTAGTCTAGTTTATTATTATCGAAATATTTTAATAAAACTTTTTGTTTATGCCTGCACTTATTAACCAGCTCATTTCGGGAATTCTATGATATTTAATTTTTCTTCCACGCATAGATATCATCTTTGTGCTGCGTTTTTACATTCCGGTGTCGTTGTAATAAGTTTCCATCTGACAATAGGTGCAAGGCTTTCATTTTTTAGTTAGTTAGGTGTGTTGTTTAATGTTGGTATTGCTGTGTGTTTTGATGATTTTAGCTATGTTATTAGTACAGGAGTAGCTGACTTTAGGAGTGTTTCTCTTAAATATATTATGCAAGGTGTTGTCGTTAGGGAGATGTTTGCCAATCATATTTTAAATTAGTTTACCAATATTAGTGTTTACTTTTAAATTGTAGGGAGGATTAATCCAAATAATATTTTGTTTATCTTGGGTTTGTATTCTACTTTTGGGTTTAATTTGTTTTATTTTATATTATCGAATATTTCTTTATTTTTAGAAGAAGTCAATTTCTTGGACATTACTTTAAATTCATACAATAACACGTACAGACTTTTTAGAAAAGATAATAACACACCACTATACATAAACCGGCTTCGAATCACCCACCAAACATAGTAAACAATTACCTATATCAATAGGTAAAAGGATCACTACCAATTCTAAAAATAATTAATTTGTGTGGTTTATTTATTTTAAGTTTTTGAACTTGTGCATCAAATTGTTTTCAAAACTGTATAAAAGGCGATTTTGGGGTGGTGATATTTCGGTTTTAAAGCCGTAGTTTTATTTTTCATAGTGGTCTTGACGTCCTTTGTTTAGGTGGAAATACCTCATTCATTTGATATTAACTTGTATTGGTGTTGGTTGAGTATTGGTATATTTTTAAATGAATAGTTGATATTGATTTTATCCATAATTATGGTAATGCTAGCAGACACTGTCCAAGCAAGACAAACACTTGGACATTAAGCAAATTAAAAAAAGATGAAGATATACACCTACAATGTTCGTGGCATAGCCGAGGACCATAGACCAACTATAAATGGAATTGGACACCATCGACTGGCACATTGTAGGTATAAATGAAACCCACAGAAAAGGAGGAAACCTTCTAAAGCTTAAGGTAAGTAATCACCTATTCTATTATAAAACGAGAGAGGACAAGAAATTCAGTGGCGTAGGATTCTTAGTCAATAACAACATCGCAGGCAATGTAATAAGTGTTGACAGTATATCAGACAGAATCGCTTGGATAACAGTTAGACTAAGCAAAATATATTCGCTAAAGGTAATCCGGGTCTACGCGCCTACTTCGAAAATGTCTGACCAAGAGATTGAAGAGTTTTATGACGACATCGGTAAGATAATGGACAGAGAAAAGACTAACGACACACTACTCATGGGTGATTTCAATGCTAATGTAGGAAAAGTTGGAGAGTCTAGTGTAGGAGAATATTGAATAGGACAGAGAAATGAGAGAGGTGACATGCTAGTAAATTTCTCAGAAAGATACGGTTTAAAGATAACTAATACATTCTTTCAAAAACCGGAAGGTCGAAAGTGGACTCAGAAAACCCAAATGGCACGACAAAAACCGAAATTGACTTCATACTAACTGACAATATAAATAACATTAAAGACGTTACCGTCATAAATAAAATAGACATAGGAAGCGATCATAGAATGGTAGCGTTCAGAACTAAATATAACTTTAAAACTGAAAGGAATACAATTATTATTAAGAAGAAATGCCCCAATAAGATAGAGATAGAGAACATATGGAATAGCGACAGTGACATAGAGGAAAATACTAATTGTCTGACAAATATAATTAACGAAGCAGCAGAGATGGTAGACGATACAGATATAAACAATAATACATGGAAATAGTCTAAAGCAACATTAAAACTAATCAAATAGCGAAGAAATATGTAGATAGAAACAAAAGAGGACGAGAAAAAAAAAGCAGAACTTAACAGATTAATAAATAAAAGAACGAGAAAAGAAAAAAGCAAGAAAATACGAAAAGGATAGTAGATGCTATCAGAAAGGGAAAGAGTTTAAAACACGCCCGATCCGCCGACCATACCGGCAAACAACAGATGCTAGCACGAAAGGATACAAATTATTCAAAATAGAGACAAATTAACAGAAGAATGCTATGAGAAAGTGTACGCTTCAAAAGCGGCTACTCAATAATAGATCACCTTTAGGCTTTGTAGATTATGAGAAAGCATTTGACTCGGTAGAACACACGGCAGTCTTCAACCCAATGCAAGAACAATGGGTTAACGGGAATTACATACAAATCATCCAAAACAAAATGGCACTGCAATAATTAGATCACATAAAGATACAAACAAGATAAAGATATCAAAAGGAGTAAAACAAGGGGATACATTATCACCTAAACTATTTACAGCGAGCCTTGAAAGCATATTTTGGAAAACTGATTGAGAGGTAATGGGAATAACCATAGATGGAGAATACTTAAACCACTTAAGATTCGCCGATGACATTTCCATGACGTCGGAAGCATCAGAAGAATTACAAAACATTTTAACGGATCTAAATATGGAAGGTAAAAAAGTAGGCTTAAAGATGAACAGAACAAAGACAAAAGTAATGTTCATCGACAAAGTCCCCAAAAAGGTCATACTGAGAGAAGGAGAGGCTCTAGAAGAGGCTGATGAATACAGGTAATAAAGTTGGAGAAAGACCATGACAGCGAAATAAAATGACGTATAACGATAGGTTGGAAAACATTTGGTATGAATAGCGACATGTTGAAGAGCACCTTGCCAATGTGCTTAAAGCGTAAAGTATAAAAACGGTTGCATAATACCAGCCATAACTAACGGATGCGAAACATGCAAAGTAACAAAACGTGCTGAAAACCAACTTAGAATAGCACAGAGAGCCATGGAAAGAGCAATACTAGAAATAACTCTAAGAGATAGAAAAATATGAACATGGATAAGCGTGAGGACTAGAATGAAGGATATTCTGCAAATAATTAAGCTACAAAAATGGAGATGGGCTGGTCACCTAGCAAGAAGAGAAGACAATAGTTGGCACAGTAAACGCAGTAGGAAAAGACGAGGCACATGATGAAGGGATGAAATAGAAATACTTTCCGGTAAGAAGTGGTAGAGGTTAGCACACTATAGGCCGTCATGGAAGGAGATGGGAAATGCCTGTGTCCATCAGTGGACTCTTGACCGCTGATGATGATAATATATATATATTAGCTTGCAATGCAAGTTTATGCTAAATTAATCCCTAGACTGTGTCCGCGTGTTTCTGTAGTGATCACTGCCCAACAAAACCGTTTCTATTGTGTGACTAAACAGACCTGTTTTTAAAGTTGTATTGCTTATCTTTTTCCTTCGTCCATCCATGAGATCACCATTAATTATGGCATTCGTTTACTTACAAAGCAGCCACAAAGTTCCTGACTCATAACTGGAAAAAACCTTTAATCAAAATATTTGAAAAAGAAAAGTATAGAAAAGAAAAGAAAGGCGGTTGGGTGAAACCAGAACAAATTGTATTGGGTATTTTGTTTTCTCTTTTTTGCGAATTCGTCTGGCTGCTTTATCGAAAATCGGGAAAAGATAAACGTCACAGGAACACACGTCATCTTCCGAGAAAATATCCCTGGACATGTTGCATTTGTCAGGCTAACAAACAGGAAGGCAGAAAAGAAGCACAAAGGACACATAACTCTTGATCTCTAAAACATCAATAGAAAGAGGCAGTATAACCAGTTCAGAAGAAGTATAACCAGTTCAAATTACACAACAAAACAGATATGTTCAGTGCTTTCTCGACATTGACTGACACTCTCTTAACCGTCTATTCTTTTTCAGTCAGAAACATCATTTTCAGTTGTATTTTTTTTTACACTCCTTCATCATCAGTAAGATCATCAAGCATGTGTAGAATGCTATTCATATTATCGATGCTTTAGATAAACCATCTATCATCGGCATGTTCTACCAGGAAACACATAGATGTGCCGGCTACAGAATAGCCGGATGGATACAGGGGAAGATTCGCGACTTACGCTGTCGATTATTTGAGCATTACACTAACACACTGTGGGGTAAAAGAAATGAAATAGTCCATGGTGGTTCCATCTATCCGTAGACGTAAGTACTACTTCAACGCACATACTCGTACGTATCCGTAGCTAAGAACTAGGAAAAAATGAACCAATTAAAAGTAAGCATGTACAGTATTGTGTAGCATATGAACCTCACAATTAGCCTGGGCCCTTCGCGGTTGAGATCAGGCTTGGGGTTTAACGATACAGGCAACTTTAGAATGGATATATCTGAATGAATGAATGACTTGTCTTCGCGAACGGAGATTTGGAAAGGTTTTCCACGTCTTTTCAGGTCCTCAGTCGGCGGAGCTTGAACGCGAAAAATCCGTAGTCTGCACAATGGAGTGTGAAAGTGAAGTTCAACGTCCGCACGGCCGACCCCACCCTTTAAACCATGGGTTTGCACGCTATGGTCCACCGTAGTGGCGCCGATAGCAGCACAGTACTTAGGGTGTAGGTTTGACAGGAGTTTCCTTCTTCTGGCAGATACCTGAGCTGGCAATGGGGTCTGCCACCCCTTAGCAGATGCCGCACTGGCTGTTGAGGTTTGCTTCTCCTACAGTGGAGTCACCTGAGAGTACGGCTCCCTATGCATATATATATATATATGTGTGTGTGTGTGTGTGTGTGTGTGAATGTGTAAAAAGATCTTTCTACATTTCCCCTCCTTGTTTGGTGGGTGGGTCGGAGGTGAGGTGAGGCGCTATACTTAATTTGTGGTGGTTATAAACAATACGAGTGGTTAATTTGTGATTTTTTATGCTAGTTTAGGGGTTTAAAGAATACGAACAAATAATTTGTGATTTTCAAAGACAATACACGTTGGAATTCGAAAAAGAATTGTTTTCTTTACTTACAATTGGTTTTCCACAGATTTTTCCCCCTTTCTAGGTGACAGTAAGTTCAGACTAAAATGCAATCTTTACTGTTTGTCAAAAGTAGGTGCGTATTTAAAGGAAAGATCCTTCTACATTTCCCCTCCTTCTGATAAGATAATACAACAAACCACTCTGTTTGGCGTTCGTAGATTATGAGAAAACATTTGACTAAGTAGAACACACGGCAGTCTTCAACCCAATGCGAGAACAAGGTGGAAACGAAAATTACATACAGATCATCCAAAACATATACGAAAATGGCACCGCAATAATTAGACTACATAAAGATACAAACAAGATAAACATAGTCAAATGAGTAAGACAAGACGATACAATATCACCTAAACTATTTACAGCGAGCCTTGAAAGCATCTTTCTGAAAACTGACTGGGTGGGGATGGGAATAAACATAGATGGAGAATAATTAAGTATTAAGCAAATTAAGATTCGCAGATGACATTTCCATGACATCGGAAGCATCCGAAGAATTACAAAACATGTTAACAGATCTAAATAGGAAAGCAAAAAAAGTAGGTCTAAAGATGAAAAGAACAAAGACAAAGGTAATGTTCAACGATAAAGTCCCCAAAAAGGTCATAAAGATATAGGGAGAGGCGTTAGAAGGTGAGCTCATAGAAGAGGTCGATGAATCCATCCATCTACTTAGGTCAGATAATAAAGCTAGAGAAAGACCATGACTGCGAAATAAAACGACGCATAACGATAGGCTGGAAAGCATTTGGTATGAATAGAGACATTCTTAAGAGCACCTTGCCAATGTGTCTAAAGCGTAAAGTATACAACGGCTGCATACTACCAGCCATGACGTATGGATGCGAAACATGGAAATTAACAAAACGAGCTGTAAACTAACTTAGAATAGCACAGAGATACATGGAAAGAGCAATGCTAGGGATAACTATAAGAGATAGGAAAATATCAACATGGAGAGGACTAGTGTGAAGGATATTATACAACTAATTAAGCAGCAAAAATGGAGATGGGCTGGCCACCTAGCAAGAAAATATGACAATAGATGGGGGAAAAGACTAACCGACTGATGCCCATGGGACAGTAAACGTAGGAAAAGACCAGACACAAGATGGACTTGGCAGAGGTTAGCACAATATAGGTTTTCATGGAAGGAGATGGAAAAGGCCTTTGTCCAGCAGTGGACTTACAACGGCTGATGATGATGATGATGATGATGATGATGACGATGATGATGATGATGATGATGATGATGATGATGATGATGATGATGATGATGATGATATTTATTTCTGTTTATTCATAAGTCAATTATTCCCTAATAACTTTTAATGAGAGATGTTCAGCGGGATTTATGCTTTACACAGAATTAGATCTTATAGTAATATAAGTAAAGTTTTCTTGTGGGGATCATCAGTTGTTTGCCATGGAACTGAAAACTGTCATTTTACCATGGTTCCCCAGCTTAATCAAGCACCACCTCCCTCAAGCTATGATTCTTATATTCAATTTGTTCTCTTGTTTTAGGGCAGTATCATAATATATGTAGCTTTTTATTTTATTTCGGGAATTATCACAGTGTATATTATATGGATGCAAAATGTATCAACATGACTGGCTAGTAAACGGCCGATGGGGGATCAGTCGGCAGTATGACGTTCGTGTGCCCCCACGAATGTGTGCCCGCCGCCTGTGGAATATATATATATATATGCAATGGAAGAAAGAAGACGTAACTCGATTCCCTTACAGTGACAGACTGTTTCACGTTTATTACGATTTTCAAACTGAGCTGAAATAACTACCAGGGCCTGTTTATATGCCCTGTATGAAAGTCTGACTACTGCTGTCCTCCCTCTTTCTGTCATTGTTAGAAGCAGAGGGGGTTGATTTCAGGTTGCTACTTCGACTGTCCAGGGAAGAGATATGAATTTCTCCATCAAAAAGCTGGTTTCAAGGCTACCCCGCTGTGTTCAGAGTGGGGGTTGTGGTTTCAGGAATGTTCATTCCACTTCTTCAATCTTCAACTTCGACCTCAACTCTCTTGCCCTTAGAAGTTGTGGCTATGGGGTTCGTTGGTACGGGTTTCCCTATTTCCATACAAATTTTAGTATCTTAGTGTTTGGAGAGTGAGTTTTTATTTTAATTTTGTTGTGTTATTATGGCCTGCCTTATTTTGCTATTAAGTTTGCTATTTAGTTTTAGCTGATCATTGTGACGACATCGCGAAATAAGTTCTTCTCTATGATTTAACAAGTTTGACTTATCTCTAAGGCTTAAGATTCTATATTTTTCTTCTAAGCAGATTAGACATTTCCCTCTAAAACTTATCGGTGGAGCTGTTCTAGTTAGTATTTCCCAACTAATTTCTGGTATGAGCCCCTTTTCCTTTACTTCCCATATGTATTTCAATAGAGTCGTACTGAATTCATACTTATTATGCTGGGGAAAAAATATTGTAAAGCGAAGAAACAATTGCCATTCATTTGGGAAATCTTTTTGAGCATTTCCAGGCCCAAATATAACTTTGCCTGATAAGTTTTGCTACATTTGGCAGTGCTGCTATAATTGCAGAACAGTATGACTTCAATCTATAAACGGCATGTATGTTTAGGGCAGCTTTGTTTTGCGTGCACACAAACAACTGTACAATAGAAGAATGTGTGAGGAAGTCAAGCCTAATGTCATAAACATCTGCCACTGCAGACGACGGATCTGGATTCTCGTAGCTCAAGCGATAGGGCAGCTGTTAGGGATAACCTGGATTTATGATGCAAAAAGAGATGTAAGTTCGAGTATCACCGGTAGCTTAAACTTTATTTCTGATCTGCGTTGTTTACTAGCGGTTGTAGAGTGGCGGTTTTGGTAGTAGCGTTGAAAAGCAAGTTAAAATGAAAGAAATACTATTAAAAATATAAAAATTGCTTTGCGCTTGTTTTTATATTAACTGTTGAATCGGACGCACCAATGGCAAACTTTTAAAACTTGTAATCCAATGTTGATAAATGATGAACTTATATGAAGGAACGTGATAGAAGGAGGTGTATTGCGGTTCTTAGCAATCTTATAAAGTTACTGTAATTGCACAGCGGAAAGGGAATCCGCAAACAGCTTCTATATGTGCTTCATTCATTCTCTGACGGCTGTATTGAAAAGATGCAAGAAACATTGCTGAACTGAATTCAGAATTTATATATCAAGAAGTAGTTTCAATAATGCCAATATAGTAGCCAGCTGGAGAGTAAAAAGTCTGTGACGTGCCATATTTACAGATTCGCGTGCCTTGTAGAACAGAGGAGGGAGGGGCGTCGTCAGCGTCAGCTTTGAGGCAAGGCTGGCCATCGGCTGTCGAAAAAAAATGTTTGCAGACGCAGAACAATACTGGCAGACCATCAATGTCCAGATTTTACCCGCTGAAAGCGAACAAAGTAATAAAAAAAAACATGTCTGGTTAGTCATTCCATATACCATGTGCCGTTTGGCAGCATGCCAGGTTGGTGGTTATCAATTAAACAATTGGAAAAGGGGGGGAGGATAAAAATAAGTGACTTCACTCGCTTTCTGTTGGGTGGTGATCACTAAAAACGTCCGAATTTTCAAACAACAAGCGTGAATGATGCCTGACACATATTAAGGGGATTTACATTGTAAATTGAACCGCCACTAAAAACGCATTTAGGAGTGGGGTATTTAAAAAAAACAAAAAAACTTTCTTTTTTCTAGGCGTAATATGGAGCAAATGTTTAAATGTTCAGCCCTTTAGCTCTATTAGTGCGGCATGTACGCACAATACATACATCTAGACCAACTTAAAAACTGAAGAAACCTATGCTGACAGTTTTGTTGATAGTTTTCTTTGATGGTTTCTAATAGGTAAATGTCGCAGCGGAATGTAACACTGATCAACAACCATAGAACTCTAATCTTTTCTCCAGACATTCCTTGACGATTATTCTAAGTGGGTAGAGTACATTTTTCACTTAGATGGCTGTGACATCCTGTGGAATTAATTCATTAAAACGCAAATATGACCATGCTAAATACATACAAATTTACTATGGAAAAGAGACTTCCTTTGGGTGGGTCGTTTAAATCTCAAACATTTGTCAAGTTTATTATATCACCATTTAAACATTAGGAAAAAAGTGTACAAACCTACGCCACCAGTGGGGATAGTTGGTACAATCTGAGTGGGCAAAGTTAGTTCTCTTGCGAGTCGGTAAAAATGTGATTAATATATTGTTACAATTGAGACATATAACATGTTAAACCAGACAGAAGTATGTATTTGAGTAAAAGGTAAGATGTTAGTAATATAATGACCTGGTAGGACAAGTGGAAGCATATGTGAGTGGACCTCAATGATGCAGTATATGTAGTATATATACTGTTTATTGCCACTTCTCGTAAACATAGATCTCGGCATGAACTAGGCACTCGTTTGTCAAAGTGGAAGATGGAAAAAAGAACAATAAGAATAAAATGACGACACCAATGACTTGTTTGAAGTTCGTTTTGTTATTTTGCAGCCGTTTTGTTTTTCCTCTTCCTCAATTGCATAAAATTACAGCGTACCAATTAGCCAAGCTTACAATGTAACAAACATCCCCAAACACATGTTTTTCTTTACATTCTATTACAAGAAATGTTCTGTCAGAAGCTGCTTGAAATGTAGTTCATATATTGTTTATATTTCTCATAAACATAGACTAAGCACTCGTTTGGCAAAGTGAAAAGGTTACGTACCAGTGTGAAAAAACGTTTTTTATGCAAAACTGTTCGTGCTTACAACACATATGACTCAAACTTAGTAGAAAAATGCCCAAAGTGTGTTCTGCTCAAAATGAGGCGAACAGTGGTGCCATCCATTGGTTGAAACAACCATTAGAGCAAGTGATTCAACCTGTTCCTGTGCCCAACTAGACCCGGTGTCCCCTATGACACACGCGTTTCTCTTTGTTGCTATTCTCTAATCACACGGTGAAAAGGATATAGTATGTCAAAGTCAGTCAAAAATATTTTTTTGATGACATGCATATTTCATGTTTTTCGACCAATATATTTCTCATTGTTCTTAAAATATTGCCCCAATGTATAAGTATGCAGAGATTTCCTCAAATATCCGATGACAAGCTTTACTCAATAACCGCTATGTAAATATATACGATGTCTGTCCGTAAAGTATCCAGCCATTACGAAAACTAGGGCAATGTTACCTTACAAAGTACTCTGCTTGGGATATTGCAAAGTAGTCCCAGCGTCTCTTCCAATTTCGAAAACAGTCTGCAAAGTTCTCTTCCTGAATAGCAATGAGCTGCATCGTCACGTTCTCCTCAATCTTGTCCACGGTCCGAAATCTCCATTTCATCGGCGATTTTAGCTTTGTGAAAAGCCAGTAATCGCATCCAGCCAAATCCGAACAGTAGGGGGTGAAAGGTGATGCGATGTTTTGTCAAAGAAGGCGGCACGAGACTTAAAACATCGGCATTATTAATGCGACTGTCATACCGCACACGTGCTCACTCAATGGCGTCTCACTGCCGACTAAGTAACCCCACGAAAGAGTGTCTGCTTGCGCATGCCTTACATCAAGGTCATGCAACCAGTTCTCGAGATATTCAAAACAGATTATTTTTCTATGGACTGACTTCGCATTTCTGAAATGAAGATGGGGAGCGGTATAATACTAATGAGCACGAAACCAGGTTCAAGTACCATCCTCGGCTGTTCATATTCATCTCCCGCAAATACGCGTGTGAAAGTCATGAATATACTCCTAAAAAGGTTCTGCCTCATTGTCGGATAACTGAACGAATTGTTTCATCACTGGCATGTCACGATGGTTGAGAAAGAAAAGAGTGCTTGTGTGAGCACTTACGTAAATCTTTCTCCTCTATTGACCTTACCTGCCCAGGCAATACTATCAATACTATCAGAACATGACAGTTACCCTCTGGTCGGTTCAATATTTCTATAGGCACCTTCCTAAACGTGAAGAATATGCTCGTTAGTTATCTATTGTTAAACTAGACGTATTGTTCTAAACAGGAATTTAGAAACAATGTAGTACTGTATTTTGTCAAAGAAAGTACTTACTTAATTAAATATGAATGTGTACGTTGTTATAATAAATGCTCTAAATCATGAATAACGCTCAGAGACTCAGATTCTAGATTACTATGTGTTCGAATACTAAAGTAACCAATACACTGGATATTTACTAAGCTAAGCTAAATTAAATACAGGGACACAAGAGTGGATGAAACTGTAAGGATCGAACCCACTACTGTTGCATTTCTGGATCTGGAATTATTTTTCATTCTAGTTTGACCTGTGAGTTCTCAATAATATATGTATATGTATGCATATATATGTATGCATATATATATATATGTGTGTGAGTGTGTGTGTGTATGTATATGTGTGCATGCATATGTGTGTATGCATATATGTAGGTGTACATATGTCTGTATGCATGTGTATGTATGCATATATGTGTGTGTATGCATATCTATATATATGTATGTGTGTATGCATATATATATGTGTGTATGGAATACATATATATATATGTGTGTATGCATATATATATATGTGTATGCATATAT
>VCCN01007012.1:2941035-2953056 GCA_006491835.1 Architeuthis dux | reverse complement strand
TATATATATACATATAAGTATATACATGTGCATGTGTGTGTGTGTGTGCGCTTGTTCCTGCTTGCATATTATAGCAAAAGACAAATTAAAATTTACATTCATTTCAGATTGAATAAGTTTGGCAGAGAATTATGAATGATTCACTTCACGTCTTAGCGTTGGTTCAACTTCATCCACACAAAAATAGTTGTCCTAATTTATTGTTGACCAAGGGCAGTGAGCCAGACTTATTGAGTCAGACGGTAGGTTCATAACAAATATGGTTTCTTGTCAACTCTGGCGCGGAGCGATAATAACTTCGAAGAAATATGAATAAAAAGGTTACGAACTTGCAAATCGCGACAAATCAAATTAATTGACCGGAATCTATTTGTTCGCCTCCGCAAAGTCAAAATATGTCGCGTTTGTTTTGCAAGATACACACAGTCTCTAAAAGCAGTCGCTACCAAACCAACAGTAAACGAATAAGAACTTTCTAATACACTATACATAACGTTAGTAGTAAATCATTATTCGATGACTAAGAATCAATGACTTTTATTAAGAGTGACAAGCAAAGCAAATTGCTTGCTTTTGAGGAAGTGATAAATGGAATTGAGCAGAATCTACAACTACGCCGTGATTAGAATTGCATATGAATTTCAGTACAATGGTGTGTCTGATCCATGCATACATTCGTGTTCAATCAAGATTTATGTAAAAAGGAATGTGATCTCTGTTAACATGACATTTTAACAAAATGTTGCAGTAGCAAAAGATGTAAAAGAAATATTTCTTTTAAATTTATTTCTCTTATACTGATCGAACCAAACCACCCACAGCATGTTAGACTCCATATTGTATACGGGTGGTTAGTTTTGGCTTAATATTTGTGTGAGAGAAGAGCAGAGACGTGAGATAATGGATAAGTCTAGTTGTCAAAACCCAAGGAATTTCCACGGGTTCAGTTGCAATAATCACAGATCCGAAAAAAGGTGGTGAGATTTGTTTCAAAACATTGTTAAAGTCGACAAGACATCTGAGGTGAAGGCTGGAGATTTAAGTTAAGATCAGCAGTTCAACGATCAGCGATGGCTTTCTGAAATATCTGGGGTAACGCCACAACAATCTTAATAAAAATATTATGAAGAAAAAGAAAAAGAACAAGAACAACGACAATAATTATTTTCACTCGTTATAATTCATCCACCAGAATTGAACTTTTATTCTGAAATGTCAAAACCAGAGGCAACAAAACATCATCTATAAAAAATAAATATTGCATCTGAGACTCATTACACTGTTTTATACGAAGTTGACCCCGGGAACCAGGAAAGCCAACAATAGGGTAATTCAGTCAAAATTGACTGAATTTATAATTAGCAATATTCGTTCTGATGTTTAATTTCACGGTGCTGATCAATTCGATTAGTGCAGAAATCAAATGACAAAGAGGTGATTGATGCCTAGAAATTGATTTGAACATTAAAAGTTACAATAGATGTAATATTTCAGCAAAATTCAGAGATATTTATCAATTACCAATTATTATTAAAATGTCGATATGAATATATAATATATTGATCGGGATGTAAGAAAAATTTAAAGTTGCAGTTGCTATGCATCACAAGCTACATTTCTGGTTGAACATCGAATATACAATTTAAAATATGACACCATCTGTAATCTTATGACGAGTCGTTAGCATTCCAAGAGCTTTTCGGATTGGTGATCTCATCCTTTTTGTGGCTTTTGTTATTACCACAACGTTTTAGCTGATTCATTCTACGGCCTCATTTAGGTGAAGAATATGTAGTGCCAAACAAAGTGCAAAAGGAAATGGTAACACATTCATGGATCGGATCATCTCATTCAAAACAACGAATGTAACACTTCTGATTCCCTATTGATTAGACAAATCTATTCCCAGCACAGCGTCTAACACAGATGATTCTGTATTTTCTGTACACAGAGTTGCTTCCTAATTCTTTCTTGGCTAAGCAAAGAAATCCACATAGCTTTGGAATACACAATGGCCGGAATTGTACATTTGTCCGCAAGACTAATAAATGCAGCTTGGTATAACTTTCTCACTATCCAGCGATGCTCCTTCTATGTTACTTGAACTTTATCCCAGAATGGGTAGGACGATCCATTCACTTCTCAGGTATAGTCTGTCATAACAGACATTTCACGTTCACGTTCACCTTCGTATAGTCTTTCAATAGTCACTTGGCTTCTTCATTGTATACTGTTCTACATTTGCATGAGATAATATACAGTGAGTGCAAAGAGGTTAATTTTATCATGATTATACAGTTTCAAAATTGACGGAAATTGGGCCTAAAATTAATTTTAATACAACAAATACAAAAATCGAAAAGAGATTGATCATTGAAAAGTTATTACCAAAATCTAATATCTTTGGTCCAAATTCTTTAAATTCTAAAGATAAGATATAAGTATATTAAAATTAACCTTTTGCAATGTGTCGGATATATTTGGCATTCACCGTATACTCAGTATTTCATCAAACATTTCTGTCCTGTGTTAAAGAGGTTACGAAGAGTGCTCACGCTCATGCCACGCTGCAAACCACGCTAGTGATGTAATATTTACAAATTCTTTGGATATGTTCATCTACTCCTTTTACATATAGTAGGTTTAAAATAATAATATTTAAACAAATATTTTCATAATATTTTAATGGATGCATCCGATCAGAATTTGAGGGTTGAATAATGTGTTAGTTGGACTTGGCTGTTTGTTGCTTGCTTTACTGATGGGAAACTTAGATAAAATTGGCTGTATCGTATGACACAAAACTGATATTTATAGATCAACGCAAAATATTATCTCTGGAGTTATATCAAGCTTAAAGCGCAACGTGACTAGGAATCTATATTAGTTCGTGTTCCACTAATTTTACAAATATCAGGGCCTTGCTAGCCTTGTAAATCAGTAGTCCAAATCCCGGCTTTTACCTAATCTCAAACTTCACGCATTTTTGTCGACGGGAAATACGCAGCCACTTTAACCTCCAAGCAGGTCTTAAGTATTGATATTTACTAATCTCAGCTCAGCTTAGCACGAAGTCATAATAGATACATGATTGCCTATACATAAGTACACCTCTACCACTATGTTATAGAAAGTTAATTTTATACTAAACTAAGCATAGCAGGATTGTATTATTGCTAGTGTAACATTACACAATATAAACAGATATTATCAGGTATTATTTATGACCAAACTCTACAGTATTGACAATCTTTTGCCAAAAATAAGAATATGTTGCTGTCTAAAGATGAGTACAACACTACGAAAAAATATCTTTGGCAACAGAGTTTCAATGTTGTAGAGTTTGATCATAAATAATACCTGGTAATATCTGTTTTGATTGTGTACTGTTCCACTAGAAATAATAAAATCCTGCTATGTTTGGTTTAGAAGACAATTAACTTTGTATTAAAAAGTGGCAGTGGTGTACTTATTTATGGGTGATACTGTAGATAGATATATAGATAGATATATACATACATATATACATACATAGAGAGACAGACGGACGGATAGACAGAGAATGGAAATGAACGGAGTATTTACCGTTCCAAATGTTGCTCAAACTATTTAAATCATTTTTGTGTCGCTTATGTTGTCACAAACAAAGTTTGTGTCTATCCATTCTGCAGCCTTCTTCATGTGTACACTCCCTAATGAAATAGGTGGCTCTCTTCTTTAAAAAAATAGATGGTGAAAGGAAAACAGTGGCTATTACAAAGACACAGACACACAGACATGAGCACGAACACTGGCCTGCAAACACGTCTGCACATACACACATACATAAAAATATGCATAAATTCAGAGGTATTGGTGAGAACCAAAATGATTCAAATCTTATTTAGGAGAATGAAACGCATACAAACACTTGAGAGAGACAATAACAAGCAATTCTAAAATTGTATTATTATTGCTGGGTTGAAAACGTTCTCAGACATAGCTAGAAGAAAAATTCGGATTTTACCTCAACTATCATTGGTGCCTATAAATTTATCGATAATTCAAATATATATTTATCTCCAATCCATTTACCTTGAAATACCCCAATTCTTACGGTAATTTTTCTTTACTTATTTCCTAAAAACACGATCTTTTGTTTATTCTTTTATTTTATTTGTGTATTGCTCTACGTGGCACGATGTGCTCTTTGCGTTCCACAAAGCGTTGCTGGCCTTAAGGGGAACCGTTTCCTTGTTTTGAATCAGAGCTGTCCGTCAGATTGCTAACCATGACTCTGTTCCGCTATTTTCCCATAGCTGGGGGAGAAGAAATGGATGCATGCCTTCCCCAAAGTCATTAGTGAGATGTGAATGCAAACTGTGTCAGACGGGGTTTGAACTCGGTTCCCGGATTACATTTTTCGGGCCGTAAATCATAGGCTACCAGCACCTCCTTCTGATATAATAAAATCTAGAAAATCGATCGTTCATTGATGATAATATATATAGTGATGGAGATGGGATGAAGGAGAACTATATAGATCACTAGTTATAGAAGTAGAATTGATACAATTTATGGAATGGTGTAGAACAATGGTCCCCAACCAACGGGATGAGTCAGCTGTATCTTTCCTCATTGAAGTTTGTTTGCATTGAATATAATAGAAATATTAGTTTATCTACCCTGTATCCTAATACAACATCTGCTATTGTACTTACACATACAAATTATAACAATATTCTGTTATTCCCTTTGTAAAATAAAGCATTTTCCTTGGATCTTAATATTAAATTCGTTTGACAAACCTTCACCTAAGAAATTAAGAGTATTGGCCATTCATGAGTGTCTTATAGTTGACATATCAATTATATTATGATTAATGCACTTCCATCCCCCAATCCATCGGCCGGTCCGCAAGCATATTGTCAATATTAAACCGGTTCGCGGGGCAAAAAAGGTTGGGAACCCCAGGTGTAGAATTTTGTCTATTTTGCTGCTTTACAACGTCGTCTACTCTCAAGTTGGAATGAACCGGCACGTCATACCCAGCCTCTTCCTTCCTTTGATAAATGTCACTTCAATAACACATGAAAAATGTTTCATCAAATATTGGCATATTGCATAGCGTTGGAAAGGAAATGTCATGCTGAGTAAAGTTTACAAAAGAACCATATGTTTCAGATCAAGTCATTTTCAGCTATTTACAATCAAATGTCATGAATCCTTGGTGAACTGATAGCTATGACATAGGAAAGGAGATTGTTGATGGATCCGCTCCAGAATTTAATCACAATACAATATGCCCGTATTTCATGAAAAAGAATGCTATTATGAAAGATGGGGCTATAATTTGTTTTGCAACTGATCTGGTTATGTTTACTCACTCATGTGTTTACTCTAGCATGTCCAATTGGTTTCATTAGTCAACTCAAAGATTCCTACGGAGCCCTATTACAGCGCCAGGTCTATGTGAGCTGAATAGTGATCATTATAGAGAATATGATACACGATCTCGTTGATACGACGAAAACTCTATCAAATCTGACAGTGTAGCTGCCACTGATTCAGTTACCTTTTTTTGTTGGGAAAGTGGTATAATCGTATCACATTTTTTAAGAGTTCTATGCCACCTGGTAGGTTGTTGCTCTCTCAGATATCCAGAAAGGTGATCGCTCATCATACTCATTACAATATGTTCGTTCGGGAAATTATATCTTTTCTGAGATAACGTGAAATTAAATGGAAAACGATCGAGATAAACATGGCTATTTTAACAAAGAAGACTTGAACGTCTAATGAATCATCCTCATCTCTATATCTCGTAACTTCAGAGAGGATACGATTCATGGCGAGCTTGACAAAAACGTTGCCAAAAATTAAAATCCGCATCTGATGGGTTTTAATCTGATGCCATTAGCCCAAATCCGTATGCATCGTTCCATTTCTGTACTCTTCTGGAATGAGAGCGCCGTATTTCATAATCTATAAGGTCAACATAATCACGGAAATGCTTAATCAATTCTTCTCTCTCCGGAATGAGTTGCAAACTCAGAGTGAAATTAGATTGTTGTGAAATTGCACAGTAATTAGCAATTATTGGTACTCGCACTCTTAGAATAGGTTAAGCCAATCTCTCTCTTTCTCAGTGTGTAGACTTATTGTCATCGGTTTCTTTTTTGCCATCTCCCTAAATAAATTAATCTATCGGTACCTATCCAACGGTTTTATCGTAATATCTACATGTATGTATGGCCATTTACTAATCTTGCCTACGTATAACACAAGGCCGCGATAGTGGGGTACCTAGTGAAGATCAACATCAGTGCACTCACGTTGCAGGAATTACCTTAGATAGATAGATAGATAGATAGATAGATATGATTGAAAGAAAGAAACTATAGATAGAGACATTTATGAATAGACTGAGATATAGAGACATATATAAGCATACTAAGATGGATGGATGGATGGATGGATGGATGGATGGATGTTTCCTTTTGCTAGATTTATTTTTTCATGTTTCTCTTTCGTATCCAAACCACTGTCTTTGCCTCTTAGTCTTTGAGGCAGTTCAGAGGAAATAATTATAACAATGTTTCCTCATTCAAATAGTTATTCGGACAATTGAACTTCTTGTTGTTTGTGCTGTTAACACGACGTTTCGACCGATCCATTCTTTGGTGTTCTTCAAGTGTAATATCCGGGTGTGATGGAGTAAACAGAAGTTTCCTAATTTCAAAGGGGGTAACCTTTATAACGTAGGATATGGGTGTTTCTTCGTCCTTGTCTTGTCACATCTGGAGAGAGAAAGGCGACCACTTTCCTCTCTGGGAGTAAGTTCAAATTATTGACAGAGAACGATGTTGGAAGCAGAGAAAAATCAAAGAGGCAGCTCATATCAACATGTCGACTAGATGCATTAGTGCGAAGTTCAAGCCGATGTGGCTTCCGCTGCTCAAGAGACCCAAACCCGACAAGACAAGTACAAAGAGCTCAATCGTCCGAAGAACAATTTGAATGTTAATGACCCTTCTCAAAGATATAGAAACATATTTTCTTTCCTCAATTTCCGATCAGAAAATCCAAGTTTCGAATCTTACATTTCAACATTCTAAGATTAGCAAGCCGTCTTGGGGGAAATGTATTCTATACCAATTTTCCTACTATAAATCTCAATGAACCCATTCACTAGCAAAATCTACAATAGCCACGTGTTTCCTCATTTAGTTCTATTTATCGGTCTCTTATATGTTCCTTATAAATCGATCGCTTCATCACCTCGCTGTATAGATCAGTTTGCCATCTCTCTTTCACCACATCTCAGAAAATTAATGAGCTGTTATTTAAAGATGCTAATTAATTGTGTTGTGACCCTCCCTTACAAAGGTTATTTAGTGTATTTGTCAGGCTTTCAACTGAATGAATTCTCATTAGCAGTAGTCTTTAGAAGACCGATAAACAGTTTATATATCCAACACCTGATAATCTTGGTTACATCTCTACTTACAAAATTCACCTGCGTTTGATAAGTTCAATAATTTAATAATCTAAAGTTTAATCATTGTTTTCCGTCCTAAATACCAGAGGCATAATTTCTAAGGTACGTTGAGAAGAGACAAATATGGGTGTGAGGGAAACTATTGAGTTGTATTGTGGTATTCAATAAACCTTTCGGTTTGGTCTTGCGAGTTATTAAGGTAATCTTAGCAGATATCAAGCCTCTTTCATATTTATGGGTCTGCACGTTTATTTTAAATTGATTTAAAAATAATGATTATTTTTTCATTTGTGTTATCTATTCCATCAAAGCTGTTTTTAATACTTTCAATATACCTTCAAATAGGTTTTTGACGATAAAATAATCTTTTATACACGTTGGAAACCTTTTTTTTAATCTCGGGTGTCGATTGCTTTATTTATGGCCAAATATGTTACCGCGAACTCAACAGCCGAGATATAAAAAGTCTCAAACTTGTATAAAAGATTATTTTATCGTCAATATATTTGTGTTATTATTAAGAAGAAAGATTGGGGAAAAAATCTGATATAATCTTTCTCTGAGAAAAATCTATAGAATTGGGAATTTTTCAGAAAATTAATAGCGTTGAAAGTTCTCCATTTGTAAACATTAAAGTGGTGTAAATTTGGCATTCGAAAATTTGCCGAAATTTCTGGTATGAAAAATATTATTTTCATATAATAACAATATAATGCTTTAACAATATAAAAATATAAGCATTTAAAAAAATAATTTCCCTTGGTATTTAAAGAAAACTTTATTTTATTATTTCTGCAATTTCCAGTGTGATGAAAAATAATATTATTTTTCAAAATGATGGGTATGGTTAGACAATGTGGAAAAGGAAAAAGAGTGAGAAAGCTTGTTACATCTCAAACATGTTTATTATCACGAGGATAAATCTTTATGCATTTCGTCGGGGCTAGCGACGTCTTCAGAAGAAAGTTGAACATGGCAGAAGTCCTGCAATTATCCGTGTGGCTTGCATCTAGCGATCCTGGATGTGTGTGCTGTATTTGCCACCCACCTCATATTTTTCAAAATGCAAATAATATGTTTCATACCAGAAATTTCGGCAAATTTTCGAATGCCAAATTTACCCCATGTTAATGTTTACAAATAAACAACTTTCAACGCTATTAACTTCTGAAAAATTCCCGATTCTATAGATTTTTCTCCTAGAAAGATTATATCAGATTGTTTTTCCAATCTTACTTCTTAATAATAACACAAATATATTGGCGATAGAATAATCTTTCATACAACTTTGAGGCTTTTTATATCTTTTAATATTTTAATAATTTTGCAATTTCGTATATTTTTACACAAAATCGTTGACAAAATAAGATTTAGTACTTATTATAATAGTTTAGACCAGTCATTCCCAACGTGGGACGCAAGCCCCACAGTGGAGCAATTTGAATAGTGGGGGGGGTGTAATTTGGAATTTACATGTGAAGAGCAAAAAGCGCGTTCAGTGGCTCAGAATTGAGTCCATAGAGAGATAAGTAGATTTTAATTCACTGGTGATATTTTGAGTTCAACAAAATAAAAAGGTCTGGTTAATCACTCAATAGAAACCGCCACGTTACCAACATCTTTTGGTAGCATGCTGTGTTGGGGGTGATCAATAACAAATTTGGAAAAGGGGGAGATCAATGAATTAGTCCCTTCCCTCTCCCTTTGTTGGTCGTGATCATTAAACAAATCCGAATTTTCAAAAAACAAGCGTGAACACTGCCGGACACAAACTAAGGGACCAATTTAACATAAACTTATATTGCAAATTGAACCCTTATCTAAATTCCTAGGCGGGGCGAAAAGCAAAAACATTTTTCTTGGCACAATAAGGAGTAAATGTTTAAATATTCAGCCGGCTAGCTCCATTGGTGCAGCCTGTACGCATGATACATTCATAGCGAACCAGAGAGGCAGCCAGAGCAAATTGAAAACAGAAAAAACCTATATTGACAGTTTTGGTGACAGGTTTCGTTGACGGTTTCTAATAATGTGGTCATTAATAACATTATATGAAGACCAAGAACAAATCAAGCCAATTTTAGCCATTAGTATTGATACAGGAAAACTCCTTGGGAGGCGGGGACGCACCATATGAGCATTTATGCTTAGGGTAACAAAGTGGCCAGCAGCTGCCCTGTTTCTAGGTGTTTTACGATATGTTGGACTCTCTTTCAGATATAGATTTGAAAATAACGTTCTTGTCCTTGCAAGATCTTCACACACGAAATTAACTAGTGCATCTATCGTCTGGGTTTAAGGCTCGTTTTTATTTTTATTTTCGTATGACCTTCTACTTGATGTGTTTCTCTTACTCAGCGAGGAAATTTCATAACAATCCAAAGTTCCTATAGACGGAAACACATGAGTTGCGTTAGAAAGTGATGATAAAATATATCTACTGTGGTGTTTGGGTATACGTTAAAAGTTCAATTGTTTTAGTCACAAATAACGAATACTAGTGGCCAAAAAGCATATATATGTGTATAGCTGCGCATATCTTCTATTATACATATTCATAGCCAGATAATATAATAGTGAAATGTTTAATCTTTTGATGTAAATGATATAGATATGGAAAGAGTACGATAAAACTCAAAATACTTCACTAAAGGGTTTACTGGACACGTATACCCACTATGGAAGACTCACAAGTTAACGCCAGAACAGCTAAAAGTGCGCGCCCAAGCGACATCCCTATAAGGCTAGTATTCGCTGTTAACATTGCACCATAGCGTGCGACCATTTTCTTACTAAAAGTCCACTAAAACAAGTCAGTATTGACTATTGTAAAATGGGCGTAAACGAATCTTGCAAAGATTCAACGCAATATACTACAGATCTGGCTTTACGAAAACACGAACATTCAGAAACGATTCATACTGAGAGGCAAAAACAAAATATTGATCTACACTGTATCGCTGCCGACGTAGAGGCATTATATCCAAGTATAAACCGAAATACTGTGCGCGCAAGTCTAGAAGATGCATTATCCCAATGTACCACCTACTTAGATGACGCTTGCACCACTATAGTCGACTTCACCATGTTTTGTTTACAAAATGTCATCGTGCGGTTTCAGAACAAATACTACTACAGTAAACCGGTATCGTCACTGGCGATAACAATTCGGTCTCAATAGCCAATATCGACGTAACATACGTGATAAATGTAACCAAAAACGAGCTAGCAAAATGCGAATTAGTAAGACGGTTTATCGATGATTTACAATTGTGGCGATTGGGAACTAAAAGTGATGTAAATCGCTTAAAATCTTACCTCAACAACGACTTTGGTACGCACGGTCTTAAACTTCAATTTCAGATTACCAGCACCACCGATGCTAAAAACACAACAAACGAATTTCTCGATATTCAGATACTCTTGGATTTATTGGGAAAGATTTCGTAAAAAATACAGCCCTACATCGCCGATTTTTGAACGGGAAATCATACTTTTCACCCACTTTTCAAATCCGTACTACATGGTGAATGCTTACGAATGAGAAGGTTATGTGAACGTCAAGACAATTACATACCGCGTTAGAACAACTTACAGAAAAATTGCTAAAACGCAATTTTCCAGCTAAACTTGTACAAGTTATGGTAGAAAAAGCATCAAAATGGGAAAGACGTACCGATAGAATCAATGATACAAACAAAAATGACGAAAACCTTCGGATAACCTGGGCTGCATCTCATCCAGATTTTCAACATCTATCCGAAACAGATAAATTACTACATCCCAATGCTACGGTTACGTTCAAAAAGGCACACATATTACGAAATATATTAACCAGTTACAAAAAACTAACGTCCAATCTCTGCAATCACAATTGTGCTCTATTTGGTTGTAGAAAACCATATATGGGCTGTTCGATGGTGCAACCACGGACTACTATACAAGCAGAAAGTGGTGACATTATCCCACTACATAATGCACTCAGATGTAGACATCTTGGGATTTACGCTGCGATGTGCCTAGAATGTAATCATACATACACAGGGCAGACAAAGAACTCATTCAGAACAAGGCTTAATATCCACCTCTGTAAGAGATTCAATTTGATTGGTTCAATTTGAAACTGTTTGACCAATCAAAAATAATGTAATAATGCTCACGCCTACAAAAGGCTTGCGAGATGTTCACGTTCTAACAGTTAAGATGTTGAAAATGGCCTAAACAGCCGTGACAGGTACATCAGAAGAGATACACCGATACACAAGTTTTATAATTTTAATATGTATAACGTCTCGAACACTGAAATTGAAAATAATTTTCAATATTTTTATTTTCATAGTTTACTGTTTGATATAGCTTGATTTATGGATTCTGTATTATTACAAAAAGATATTTATATACAGGTCTGGTTAGTCACTTAATAGAAACCGTCACGTTACCAACGTCTTTTGGAAGCATGCCATGGTGGGAGTGAACAATTAAGAAATTGGAAAAGGGGGGATCAATGTATAAGTTACTTCTCTAGCCTTTTGTTGGGCAGT
>VCCN01007012.1:2906087-2916644 GCA_006491835.1 Architeuthis dux | reverse complement strand
CATCATCATCATCATCATCATCATCAATTATAAGTCCACTGGTGGACACAGTCCTTTCCCATCTCCTTCCATAACGGCGGAGATTGCCCTGAACACGACCATACCGGCAAACCTTTCTATGTGATCCTTTCATCTTGTATCTGGTCGTTTCCTACTGCGTTTACTGTCCAAGGGTAGTAATCGGTTAGCCTTTGGCTCCATCTGTTATCCTCTATTCTTGCTAAGTGTCCATTTATGTTGCTTAATCTTTTGTATAATATCGCCCTAGTCCATGTTGATCATTTTATATCTCTTAGAGTTATCCCTAGCATTGCCTTTTCCATGACGTTTTGGCTAGCAACATCAAATCAATGTACTATCAATGTTTTGTTATTGATTTCCTAGCAGACACTTTCACGGAATCCAACCAAGTTTTAAACGAACAAAACAGGTTTCTGGACTCTTGTTGTTTGCCCTTTGCTTCAAAACTTCGCCAATTACCCGCGTCAAATACTGCTGAGAATCCTGCTGTCTTTGGGAAAGTCCAAAGAGACATTTCCAACACACCCCTTCATGATGACTCCAAGATTCTCAGCAGAATTGAGGTCAAAAGATCTTTCTTGTCACTTGCCATATACATCTTTTTTTTTAAAAAAGATCAAACTTTCCCTCACCCAGGAAATGTGTCAACCATCAAACTCTACAAAAATAAGCAAATAGTTATCTTTACGCACAGCTTGCGTTATGTGCTCCACCTGCGTCGCAAACATCAGGAATATCCGAGAAAACCACATTCTGTATTGTCAATACCGTTGGCTTCCATCAGGCGTAGGGGTCGCAACATTCAGCTGCTAAGACGTTGGTTTTATGATGAGTCTTCTGTGATGCGTTTGTGCCAAAACCAAACACCAAAAATAAGAATACTAATCCAAATAGTTCAGGGAATATTGACATAACTGCATTTCCGAATACAGGGTAGATCTGAGATTACGCCAGTTCAAAGAGAGTGGTCAAAACGATAATGATACTAGCCTAAATAATTCATGGGATAGACCCGGTTTGTATTCCGCTATAATTGAAAAGGGTTAGTTAGTTTGTTCCTTTACGCTGGCTACGGCTTCCTACGGTTTTAGCCATCTCTGTCTGGGCGCGACATATCAGAAGTGTCTCTGTCTAGGCTCCGGTTTGCGATATGCGAAATAGAATTAGAGGCGGCAAGCACCCTAAGTGGCGTCACTCATTTCCCCCTGTGATATTTTGCCCATAGCTGAGGAGAGAGATGAATTCACGCCTTCCCAAGAGCATTAGTACTAGCCGACCCTATTCTCCATGCCGTTAAACACACGGGCACCCCCCCCCCATAATTGAAAATGCATTATTTCTTTTAATCAGGTCGGCTACAACAATCCCCGATTACTGTTAATAGAGCCAATTTCGGACATATGTATAAGAAGAATTGCGGTGCCACTCGTGGGAAAATGTGCCTGCTGGCTATTTTAGCAATGAACAGGCGATACCGAACACCGTATTTGGGGTTTGCAAAATAAACACAACTTTTAGGTCAGAGTTAATGAGATTTAAATCGATAAAACAGATTCGTATGGAACATAACAAGACGCCGCTTCAAGAAACGCAAATCATCTCAGACTTATGATCACGGATAAAGAATCCCTACTCAACGCGACAAGAAACCGCACTTATAGAGTAAATAGTCCTAATAAGGCGTTGTTGCCATGTTTAGCGCAACGGGAAACAGGAGACAGAAAATTACGTGGGTTCATTTTTTTTTTTCTGAAATTAGTGGTTATATTCTTATGTTCGCCCTCAGGGTTATTTTATCGATTGTTGGGCAGGCGTGTTTCAGTGAGAGATAGATAAATAGATATTCGACTCAGTTAAGCCAGCCGCAATACTACATCTGAGATATCACGTGGAAAACAGTGGCTACTTATGAGAATAATGTCTCAAAATCGATTATGATTTTGTGAGTTTGCAAATGTGGCAAGAACCAAAATCGAATAAGAAATTTCTAATTACATTTTAAATTCACTGTCAAAAATCGCTCCCCCCACTCCGCTATTCATATTGAAGCCGTTATACAGGGTGAAATGACTCGTTAAACATTATTATTTTAAACTTAACTGTTTACTGATATCCACTAAATTTAGCATAGTACAAATGTAAGAATACACGCTGGGGGCATTCGGACTCTAACTAAATGAAATAATATTAGTCTGCAAACTAGCTTGCTAACCACTGCCACGACAACAAGGCTCCTTAATATCACATACTATTACCACATCACATATTTCGTTCTAAATACGAGATACATTATATAGATAGATATAGAGATAGATAGGGTTTTTATCCATTTCCCTACGAGCGCAGAATATGCCACAAGTGAGGGGACCCTCACGCGTGCATGCGGGTAGGGACAAAGATCGTTCACTTTCCTCGGCACTCCCGATTAGGACGCCTCGGGTATTAGATATTCACCCTGACCCTACCCTTTTAAGTGCAATATAGAGGTGCAACTTGGTTTTTATAGGGACCTAAACATTCAGATAGATAAACAGATAGATAGAAAGATCCCGTCATAAAACGCAATGTGTCATAAGAAAATGTTATAGACTGTTAGAGCTATACAAAATGTATTTAAAAAATAAAATGCTCCTTTTTCATCCACGGCCTTGTCGGCTGGAGCCTAGAATACGCCGACTTCATCCCACGCAGAGAGGTAAGACCCCCTCCCCAAACAGGGGCTACCTGTTCTTTCACCAAAGTCGCAAGACTCTACTAAAAAGAAATGGCCGCAATAGTCTGTCTACTATATAAGGTTGTCTGTCCACAATAATTCGTCTACATAAATTGTGTATTCAAAAAGAAACCGAATTCAATCAATCAATCATGTTTCATCCATCAAACAGATCTAATGCATATACAGGTTTTTCACCGCTATTTGAAAGTAAAGTGTTCCTATAAAAACCTTTCGTGAGCTGAAATGGCGTAAAGTGAAGAAGCAATTACCCTTAATTTATATGGGAAAAGATTCTGAACGTTTTCAAACCCACAAAATGGTGATGATGGTATGTTCGGCCGATTCATCGGAGGTTGGTGTGGTTTGACGTACATAAGACTGGTATGTAGAAGAGAGGGGGGAGAATGGCTCGCTGCTAAACAAACACCGTGTGCTATTTTCGTGTTTCGCCTTTTTTCGTAAAAGTGAAAATGTTGTATAAATGGAAACTTCGAAAGGCTGGGGATACCTGATAGCATCAGAAGACGAACGAAACCTTAAACTTGTCTATCTTCCTCTCATTCTGTAAAACAAGGTCGTGTCCTTACTCTGGCCGTCTCTACCCGGGTTTCGCATGTCACAAGTTTCTCTTTCTAGGCTAGTTCTCCGAGGTGTGTGATATGTGAAATAGACGCAAAGGCGACAGGCACCCGAACTGGCATCACTCACTTCACCATACGCATTCTGAATGTAGACGCACATTTCTAAGCATTAATTTGAGTTTTCGCTACTTTCCAAAATGGAAGTTAATTACCAGCTATTCTTTTGTGAATTGTTTCTTCCGATTCAAGTAACTCGTAAGCATCGACCAGCATTTTGGCTTTTATTTTGCCAATTGATTTTGGTATTTATCCAAACAGGAAGACGAAAGTCAATGTCTAAAGCTTTATTACCTTCAATATTGGATCACGAAAAAGACGATAACAAATGTCTGAGAAATAATCATGATTTTGTTTATTTCGATCTGGCGAGACTTAAAAGGCACTCGACCGCTGAATTAGATATTCAGTCATAGATGAAAAAGAAAAGAAGAGGGAGACTGATTGTCTGTTTTCCGTTGGTTTTGTTTGGATGGGCGTAGGCCTGCTTCCAAATTTCTATTCCCACGAACAATGTATTTTGTGCCCATTACAATTTATTCATATATTGAAGATGACGCTGCCTTTATATAAACTGAACGTACGCCATGGTTAATTTATTGGATTTTCAGTCAATAAAGTATCCGATGTTGAGGTTATATGAAAATGTCAAATAAGAATTTGATTCATAAAAGCATAATGGCAAATTATTTCAAATGCTCAAATTAGTTTTAAAATATATAAATATTATCTAAAATTACTTTATTAAAAAAATACGTTTTTACTAAAAAATACTTTAAATTAAAGACTGCTACAAATAATGTTAATATCATTCTTTCTAATGGATAATATGAATCCAGAGTCATATATCTAATATCAAATCATAGAAATTATGACATTTTGAATTAGACACACACTCTTACATGTAACTACAACATTATGATCGTCGTCAGGTACGTACAAATATTCCATGAATCGTTCGAATCAATATACAGTACTATGTTGTTTCAGTCACTGTGTTTCGTCCGGCGACTTCTTTGGCCTTCCTCAGAGGTATATTGCATCCGGTAATTTTAAAGCTATATCCATATACTTGCCTACAACTACTTATCATCCAGTGTGGTTCCCATCCATTATTTAAACCCGATTCTATATCTATGCGTTTATTTCATTGTTTCGACTCGAATTATGGCTTTTCACTGCACCTCAACCGTATTCTTTAGAGGGTGGCTGATTTCATTTATTAATAAATTCTTTATTTCTGAACTTAAGATCAGTACAAATCGATTTTATTCCAAATATATGAATTCTAATTAAGGATTAATTACGCTTTAAGTTCTCATCATGGTATTCATGTATGCGAGGTAGGAGGCAAGGTGAACGAGGCCTGAGAAAATGAAATCATCAAATTTAAAACTGCGGTCGACGTTCACTTTTAATTTTTGCAAACACGAAGCATTGTAATCCTTTACAGCAGGGATGGAAATGGGGGGGGGGCAATCTGAGGGTAGGCGTATAACTACTTCGCGAATTCCAGGTATTTTGTATGTTCAATCTCTACTAATAGAGACATTACCGTATACCTAGTTCCAATAATTCAGCCTTACCGTATACCTGGTTCCAAAACCTCATTTCCATCATTGATGATTTATACTAATGACCTCTTCTTACACGGCACCATTAATAAAATCTAAAAGGTAGTTTTATCTATAACATATGAATATTGGACATTTTGTGGTCTGATATCTAATGTAGAATTGAAGAATGTAACCGTAGGTTATTTCTATCCTCTAAGATCTGAAAGATCTGATGAGATAAATCTATTCAACACATCTCCAAAAATGGAACCTCTGACTTTGTAATCTGCAGTTTTATAAACCACCTGCAAGAGCCGCAAATTTCTGACTTTCTAATTCAATTCAGAATATGCAAAGAGAGGATTAGCTTCTCGTAATCCTACGGCATTTTAAATATTGAAGGTCTCAAACACGACACTTAAATGGAAGCACAGATGTAGTAGCCTCTAGTCTTACAGGTTCATTGTAAAAATAAATAGTGTTTGCTTTGTGGTTTACTATTTAAGGTAGAACTAGCGAAGATGGTGCAAGTTTCTGTAAACGCAGGGCATTGGATTTCTATTAGGATATCAGTTAATGAACCTTCCTTAAGCCACGCTAAGAATGAAACTTTTGACGGAAAAGCTTTGAGTATGGCTATGATATTTAATGTAACATTGGCAAAGAGGGCATTATCGTCAGTTTAGGGAATGTCAAAGAGAAAATGGATGGGGTTAACTCGGATTTCTAGGCACAATACTAAGGTTCACGCCAAATTGAATTGGTCCGTGCGAAGAGTTCATAACAACCAATAATTCCTATTGTCCATGCTAAAATTGGGCAATTTTACGTAGAGGCCGTTTACCTCCCTCTTTCTCCTATGACCGTTTTCCTCGTTATCTCCTCATCCGGAGGTATTCGGCAGCTTAATTCCCTCTATTTTCGACATTTCCAACTATTGGTCAGTGGCATGTAAGGAAAAGGTCACATTTCGGTCGCAGTGAGCGGATTACGCGGTACAAATGTGTGGCCATTGAAAAAAGAAAGGGGCAAAGCTGAACTCTGAAATGACTTTAAGAAGAGAGGGTCTTGGGGTTGCTTATTGTGATTGCCTTATTTTAGTCAACGGATGGTTGATAAAATTGCGAAGGTTTTCGAATGGAAGAGATTGCAAATCATATCTAACTCAAATTAGCCTAACATCGTAAAAGGAAACTAACATTCCAATGAGAATTATGAACCACCGCTTCCCATATATGCTTCTTTTTACCTCGTAAATTAAGTAGTGGTGGTGGTAACATTAAGTTACCTTGATGAAATGAAAGATGAGAATGCAAGCAGTATTCAAATAAAAAGAAAACGGGTTTGGTTAGTCACTCAATAGAAACCATCACGTGACCAATGTCTTTAAACAGTATGTCGTGTTGGGGGTTTTCAATCAAAACATTGGAAAAGGGGGTGATCAATGAATAAGTTACTTCTTTTGCATTTTGTTGAGAAGTGATCACTAAAAAAGTTCTGAATTTTCGAATACTAAGCATGAATTCTATACCGGACACAAACTAACGGGTCAATTTATGGTAAACATTGCAAATTGTTCCCCACCACGTTGTTTTTTTTTATTGGGAAGGGAGGGTCAAAAGCAAAAAGAAAACGTCTTCCCTACTCATTGAGGGGAGTGCGTGTGAAAAACTTCAAATTTCCACTATGAAGGGTTAGGGTTGGGCGAGGTTCGAATACATAGATACATTTATACGTGGATACATAGAAACATAAATATATATATAAGAACACATGAATAACCAGACCCAACAACAGTATGTAAACCGGTCTGTTGTGGGTAGCGGTGATTAATACTTATCTTCGAGAACTCAAAATATTCCATCAAATTGCTCGCTACGAGACCATGAATTACAAAGGGTAATAATAGCTATTTACTAAGATTAACATTGGAACAAAGCCACAATAGTAAGTCAACAATGAAGGCTGAATTCACTAACAATGGTTTGCTTGACTGCTTTATTCTATATCACTATGCAGCAGGAGTCGAAAAATATTATTGACGTATAAAGTAAAATGACGATAACGGATAAATCATGAGTGAATGTAGCAGTAAATCATACAGTTCAGTGTATAAAATTATCTTAAAAGAATTATAAAAAATGATATGACTGGGTAGGAACGGTGACCCACTGAGAATTGTGTATACGACTGTGATTTGAACACGCATAATATTGGTATAGGCAAAGGTTGCATTAGGGAACAGAAGAAAGTTTTGTTTTTTTCTAAGTCTACACAGATCACCTTATCCAGGTCAGGATACAATCTGTTAGGTAAAGGTTGTAGCTGTTCAAGTGAACCACAGATTGAAAGCGGGAGAAAGCAAAACGTCGAATGAATTTCAGGTCCTTGCCAAGGAAATTGTGGAATATGAGGTTGGTGATCCTAACCATCATTATCAGAACGCTTGGAACTGTCCCAAATACCCGTCCTAGAAAAGACTAGAAATCCGAGGCTAAATTTTAACTATTCAAACAACATCAGTAATAAACCCAGCAATAACGCTGAGAAGAGTGCTGTAGTATTGAAAAGGATTGCTGTTACTTGATTCCCAACGTAACAATGTATATACTAACTAGTTTACGTCTTGCCGTAAAAGAATGACGGAAATAATTAAGTAATATTTTCTGAATATTAAACTAATCTAAAGGTAAAATTAAGTAAAGATACAATTTATCAAGTTTAAGTAGCATAACATTATATTTCTACTAAGTTACGTCACCAGACGTCACCGATGACGTAAACGTGACAGACGTCAAATGCACATTGCTAATTATTATATGTATGGATGACGATATAGTAAGGGAGAGATGAGACGATTTATCCATGTTGTATACAAAGAAATGTAAAAGTCTGTCAATCAATCAATGTGGCCATTTCAGCAGGCTATATGGTCATTCTGAATATGCGATATTTGACAGTAATCAGGAAACTCCGGGGAACACCGGAACTATTGGTTATAAGAATGCATAATCGTTAGAGCACTTGGAATGGTTCCAGTCTCCTAGGAAAAGATTGAAACAGAAATCCGAGGTAGAACTGAAATGGTTCAAACGACAGCAATTTGAAAGTCGACACGAACATTAGGGAGCGTGATGAATAAATGAAGAACACTTTAATTGCTTAGTGATCAGTGATGCATAGTAGATATTCATGGTGTGAATGTGCGAATAATAATTATAACAGCAACAACAATAGTAATATCATTATGTACACGATAGAGTACGAATGACAACAACAATGAATAATGAAAAAATAATGATGATAATAATAAGATCAACAAAATCCAGACTCTGTGGTAGAAAATAAAAAAGGTATGTGATACCCCGTGGTCTTTGAGATCTTGACCAAACCCCTATCTAATTGACAAGACAAGATTTGATAGCCGTAAACAAAGGTATAGGACCTGCAAGATTGTCGATGTGGCTGTTCCAGTAGACCACAGGGGGCTAGTGGACTACGGGGCGGAACGAAAGAAAGCGAAACATCAAATAAATGCCAGGATTTTTCCCAGGATCTGAACAAAGTGTGAAAAGTCGTGGCCATTTCTTTAATTATATTACATTTGTCGTTTATTGAATCACTCTTTGTTAGTTCAATACTTTTTTCGTAATGTTGTTGCGAAACGTAGGGAAGTATAAGGATACGTCTTCTTTAGAAATGTATGAACTTCCTCTACAAAGGAGGCTGTGAGAACTTACCATACTCTGTGATGTGTGGCCAGATGTGATATTTATGCAAGGCATCCAATCACAAACCAAACATTTGACGAACATAGCAACCGAAAAAGCTGACATCTTTACAGGCAGAGTACCGCTCCGCAAGCACCCCGACTCGGGCCCCTGTTGCTGAACATGTTTTATAGAACGTAAGTATACGCTTTCTTGCGATTCGTTTTTTTTAAGGTACAAATGTTAAACAAGAAGATAAAAACCCATATTAGCTTTTTCCGTGTGGCTAATGATTGAGCTGAGTTAGGAGTGATGCAGATGGAATGTCGGTACGAAAATAAATAGTATCTTCGTAACAGCTGTTTGAGAGCGAACAGGAACCAGAAGAAAGAAAATGTAGTCTCTCCAGGAACCGGTAAGATTAATGAAGACGTTCGTAGCTGGAAGGTTTCGACTATTCGTTACCACTAAGCTATAATTACTTGCTTATACAATTGCCGCCTTGACAGCGCTTTTGCGAGTGTTGTTTAGAAGTTAAATATCGAACAGATCTCGTTGACTTTAGTTTGACCTCTAAAGCAGTGTCGGTAACGTTTGTTACGTAAATTCTAATTAGGAAAATGTCTACTACGAAAAATGAGGTTTTTCAACTGGGGATACCGTATTTGCAAAATGTCGCTATAATCTTGGGTTACATTCCATGTTACGGGCTAACGATTTTCATGAGTACAAACAGGAAAATAACCAAGGTATCAGATGCTTCTATCTCGATGAAGACTTTCTAAAGTTTTCAAAAGAAAAACTCAAATGAACTTTATTTATTAAATTATTTTAGTAATTAATACACACACACGCACACATACGCATATATATATATATATATATATATATATATATATATATATATATACACACACACACACACATTCATGTCTATGTGTAAATGAGCCAAGCATATTAAAAGAGTTCACGGCAAAAGTGTACATATATACAAAAATAAATACATATCAATAATACTATACTATATATATTTACCTATCAGGATGCTTGCATTAATTTCGACCATCCCTTGCGTTACTCTTTTTATTGCTTCCAACTGGTTAGGTCTGTAAATATCGTTATTTGCTCATCGTCGCAGGACTTTAGGAAAATAATGCTGATTCAAACATTAGCAGTGTAGATGATGCGACTGTGGAACGCAAAGAGTATTGGCACGGCAAATTCTTAGCGACAGAACGCTTATGGGACACAATGTGTCATTCTCTAGGTGTCTGCAACCATTAACCCAGCAACAAGTACAAAGCATCATGGCCATAGGTTTCACACACTGCAGGTTTTATTTCAGAGTATCCTTCTCTTAGAGGGTTGTCTTATCAAAGACTATTGGTCCCATCTACCCCGATTTAGTGTCAGAGTATATTTATACTAGTATTTAAGCCATCTGGTTTTTTTTGTTTGTTTGTCCGTGCCTCTTCCCCGCGAAAACTAAAAGGAAAATAGAGATAATATTCTGCAGGTACACTGAGAAGAGGTCAACTTCCCACATAAGCTACGTGAGTTTGACCTCGGAGCTCATTTGATGTCATTCTCTGGTTTTATACATTGGGATTTTCTCCTTTAATTCTTCTGGAGAATGACACAAACTTTTGTTACAAAAATATTAAGTAATATGTTTAATAGTAGTAGTTTAAAACACACGCTCGCACGCACGCATAGACAGTGTCGGCCTCGTCCTTTAATTTCTTTCAACGGGTGGGCCTCCCCTTTCTTCTTGGCAGGAGAGTTGATACTTAACAAGTAAAGAGTTTACGCTACACAACACGTGATTTAAAGAAGTGAAACTAGATATTCCCATGTGAGTACTTTTGTGGATGTTTTTATTGACAGTTTTAATTAATATTTATGTGATATATAAC
>VCCN01007012.1:2810604-2820921 GCA_006491835.1 Architeuthis dux | reverse complement strand
TATATCTCCTTCATGAACTAAATCTACAATTTTGTCTATAAATTATACTTGACACTTCCTTGTAAAAAAAATCCTGAAATACCTATAAAACTTTTAGGGTAAAATAAAGTGGATTTTTGAATTCCTCATGTCTTAAACCCATGATTTAGCCTTTTAAAGTACTCAACTGGGAGACGAGATATGAAATTCTGTTTTTTTTTTGGTGTATGCAGGCGACCATTTTGTTTTATGCAAATGAGGTAGTTCTTCCCAACTTCTTTCTTGGGAACATCTTTTTTCTGAAAGAGGACATCATAAGGAACATGTTGGTTCCTTGGCCGCGGGGGCGCGATAGCCCCTGCTGGCCCCCGGACTAATTAACTTTTTAAAGAGTTGCAGACAATTCTTTTTTGTAAGTAGGAAGAACTATGGACACTTATTAACATTAAAAAAGACGCTGTGGACATTTTTTCTCTCCAATTTCCATTTATACTCGGATTATTGGACATCCATTAGTTCATCCATATTATAAAAAATCTAGAAATATCTAGAATCAAGGAAAATTTAGCGTCCCAAATAATGCGACAGAAATGATGATTTCAATAATACAATGTTTACTCACCTTAGTTGAGGCCATTTCTGAATTTAAAGCATTTTAATTTAAATTTACGAAAGTGCACGAATACAGAGTAAACGAAACATATTTTGATTTTGAAATGTCCAGTTTATTTTTAAATTGACGAACGGGTTAATGTTAATTTTGATTTTTAATTTACACCGGATGCGTTAGTTTCACGCATGCGTGACCCTTAAAAGGAACAGTCAAGCATGCGCAATAATTTGAAACGCTAAAATACGATTTAGCCAACCTGGATTTTAGATATTTTTGAAAATATGGATCAATTCCTGGATGTCCGGATTTTTCATTGCCGGCATTTGGTGAGTTTTGTTTGTGCCTTTTTCATCTGATTGGCGAGACTTTATGTGATTTTATTGTGTAAACTCTTTTTGGTTGTGCTGATAAGAGCTGGTTGGAATCAAATATAGTATTTTGGAGTGCTGAGGTAAAAATCACTGGATTGCACTTGGTGGTTTAACTTAGAGTTATCAGCTAAGGCTGAAGCTGTGGTTACCAGCTGAAAGGGATAATTTACTCTTCATCTTGCAAAAGTCAGGAATACGGATTTATGTCCCGGTTGAGGGCATGGGTGTATTCGTGCCTATAATTTGTTTCTATGTTGTTATGCTTTTAAGAAATTGGAGGACGGTTCTTTTACTCCTGTGGTGAGGCAGGGAGATAGCTCTGTTATACTTAATTACACAAATGTAATTGTATATTTAATATTTTCAGGGATGAATTGCACAATCTTTTCTTTTGAACTGCATTTTGTAAATCGTCCTCCTTATCATGTCCTGTATGTAACTGCTTAATTGTGCATGAGCTATGGTCATGGTGTGTATTTTTTCCTGTTGATTCTCTGTGTGAGGCATTAATTGTTTTTCTAGCTGTTTGCTGGATACATTAGCGGATTTGTTTGTATGGATGGAAATACTTTGAGCAAACATTTTGCGCGCATATAAGAATATAACGTTATTATTAGTAGCTCGTGAGGTTATTTCAATTAAATTTACTATAACGGAATTTACTTTAAATATGTTTTCTTTGCACAGGGGAAGTAATGTTAGATAATGTGAGACTCGTTGCCAAATACGGATATCCTTCTAGAATCTAAGTTGGCTAAAATAGATAGTTTTAAATATACATGGATTGTGTGTGTGTGTGTGTGTGTGTGTGTGTGTGTGACTTTGATTCTCCCAGAAAGATATATCAGTCTCGGGATGAAAAGGTCTGGACACTTGACCCCTACCGACCCCTGCTGGGATGACTAGTGTCCTTATCATTGTCATCGTGAAAAGACCTGGCTTTGCATTTAACGACGTGACAAGTTCAAATACCTAATTTGACAAATGTCTTTTTAGCATGGGAAAAGAAACTCCGAACAGGAGAGTGTCATGTGATCCTGCGTAGCTAATAAACGCGTAGGTTTTGTCGGCTAATGAGATCTTTTGTTAGTCAGTTGGGAAAGAGACGTTTTTCGGTGGAGACGTGTCTTTTTAGACACGCGACGCATGTGTTCGCGGGGGAGTCTGCCCCGTTCTAAATCAAACAAGGCATGACTAATTATTAGTGAGAGAGTGAGAGAGAGAGAGAGAGAGATTGGGAGGGGGTGACTAGTAGAGAAGGAGAGAAAGGAGGAAGACAGAGTAGATTGATTTGAGAAAGGTTGCGCCCAAATATTTTTGTTCTTTAGAACAGGCCTTCCCAAACCTTTTAAATCGCGACCCCCTTTTTTTAAAAGAACTGTGTTGCGACCATTTTGGTAAAAGAAATTCGGGCCCTTCTCGCACATTTTCGGTAAAATCAACCATTACGCTACGAAAGACCAGACGTGTAAAAATCTCCTACTTTAGAAAACTGCTTACGAGATTTTCTTTGGAGGAAACGCCACCCCTGAGACAAAGAAAAGTCTTAAAGTACGTATTATTTATTCTTTCAGGGGAACTAAATTGTATAGTTTTTTCACTCACGAAATGCGCGACACGGAATAAAAGGAAATTAATCACATATTTAACAAAAATAAATACGTAATTTGTTTTCTTTTTATAAAAATAATTAGGTAATTTTTTTCGGTCAATAATTCAAATAAATAAGAATCAAATTCAAAATCAACGTTGTTAATATAAAATATACGAAGAAATTGAGTCTAAAAAAATAATACAACAAAATCTTTTCTTAAAAGACTAGAAAAAAAATCATCTGGAAAGCAACGTTTCCTCCGAAGAAAAATCAAATTCAAAATTAGCGTTAATATAAAGATATTAAAGAAAATCTTTTCTCCCTCAAACAAAAAAGTGGCGAAATTCGTCACAGCCCCATCATTTATTTTTACAAAAACAATAAAAACTAATATTTCTCAATTTTAAATTATAAATTTATTGCAAACAGAAAAAATACCTTTAATGGGAAGGATGTGCTTGTTTATTTTTGCACAACAAATCAAATCTTGGTTTAATACTTGTTAATGCTGGTCTCAAGGCAATTTCAATAATTAATCTTAATACTGGAGCGATTTTTTGTTTTGATTCCAGTCGACATCGAAAATGCTGATTCGCATAAATACGTTGTGAGAAATGGTAGAAGGGTTTCAATCGCTAATTCGGACAACATTGGAAATTCAGCACGAACGCCAAGCATTTAAGGTTTTCATAGAAAATTCAAGCCTGAGAAAATGGTATTTGAAATCATTCGGAGGGAGGGGGTCGCTGTGGCTGTTCCACAATCACGTGGAATTAAAATTAAAATAGTAAACGGTGTGTCATTATTTCAATATGACGGAATTTTTTGGCCCGGTTATTATTAAATTTTAAATGTGTGGATTTGTTTTTAAATGTACAATCGCCAAATTTTTATTTTTTAAAGGAAAAATTGCAATAACCAGCAAGTAATGATCCTAAAGCTAGAATATGAAATTTAAAAGGATTCTCAATTGCTCTCATGATCCCCTGAATTGGGAAGGCCTGCTTTAGAAAACTAACAAAGTCACCCACGGTTATTAGAAGACACGTAATCCGGAAATAAAGAGAAATTATTCATTCACCAAAACATTTGTTTTCGCTGGATTATTGTGCAAACACAAGAATTCAATTTACGGTTCTGTTCACAGCTTCCCCGGCAGAGAATTATGCAGCTGAAGACCAAACACCAAAAGATATGCACACATTCGGCTTCTCTGGTCATTTTCTCCACTTCAGAATTTTCGTTTCGTTCCCAAATCAAACAATTTTCGGGTATATGTAACTCCTTGTTTCTGCTGTTTCCGTTCATGCCGACCCGTTTGATATACAACGAACTTTTCTATCGAGCTGCACATGCACATATGCATGTGATAATGCAACACATATTGTTGTTGTTGTATTGATGTATCTGTTAATACTATAATTTTCTTCATAGTATTCGTACGAGATCAGTCCGAAAAGTATCTGACAATTTAATGTTAACGAAAAATAGCCAACCTAGGGCAATTGTACTGTCACGGCGCGCTATACTTAAAAGCGTAACGCGCCTGTCGTGGTTACGAGAGGTTTAAGGTCAACAGCAAAAACATGCACCGAGACGCGAAAAACGGATTAAAAGGACGATATCAAAACAAATCTTTCATACTGAACAAGCACAGGATAAACAAGCAAGAGAAACAAACAAGATTTTGTGGGCAAATATGGAAGTTTATCAAATACTTTTAAGAAAATACTCCGGTGACAGAAAATAGTCCTTTGGTCGTGGAGGTCAAGTTCCGGGGAGAGACAACTGTCTCTGTTTGAAGAAATCTCAAAACATTGGGGTTTCACAAAGGTTGACTTTCGGTCCACAACTTTAGAAAAAAGCAAAGAGAAGAAAAGAGCGAAGGAAGTTTATATTTCCTCGAAGATAGTGTCCTTCATCGGTTCAAAGCACGCGCCTATTCTCTTGGCGGTGCTTCGGCTCCGCCCTGCTAGTAGCAACGTGCCTCCAACTTCACCGCCGTTCGGAATCTCCGACGCCACAGCCTCTACTCTCACGACTGCCACTGTCGCTGTCGCTGGCTCTACTACTGCCTCTTCCTGCCTACTGCCACTGCTGCTTACTCCCACCGCTACTCCTCCTCCTCTCTCTCTGTTACGGCGCCGAATTTAAACTTCCGGAGAAACGGGATCTTCTTTCATCTTTTCTTTGTCCTTCAACCTTCAACTTTCGGACGATACGGTGACTTCAACGTATCTTCCCCTGTTCTTCAATCGTCCGGTCTCTCCATTCTTTCACATGTACCTTAGTCCTCTTCAAAGTATTCCCTTGGGATCACACTTCATTTTTCAAGACAGTCTAGTAAGTCATCTTTCGGGTCGCCATCAGCTGCTTCTTAGCATTCTCCTTAATCACGTCCACGGGTTGAAATCTCTTTGAGAGGTTGCAGGGAGCCAATTCTGTAACGTAGTGAGGGGGGCTAACATACCAGGGTGATGCAATGTTTTGCCAAAACACAGTACACAAGATTACTTCATGGCGTATCACATCAGGTTGAGTAACGCCACGGAAGAGTGTTTTCTCACGAATACACAGTAAGGTCCCTTTGTAGCATTAAAGCTGCATTTAAAAGTGCTGTGTTCCAGTGAAATTGGACGAAGAAAAATGTGCTTGAAGAAAAAACGAAAGTTGCTGTGAACAAGACTCCGGGGAGAGATAGAATGTATCCGCAGGTTTTCCCGACGATCTAAGTTGTGTGCCCTTTCTCTCGTCTCAGTAACCTCGTGGATGTTTACCTTGATTCACCCAATTTAATAGCAGCATCTTGATTCATGAATCACCAACCAGTATTAAAACAAGCACTTTCAGTCTCTATCGTCAGGTAAAAATGCACATGACAAATGGCCCTTGCTATGTCACATTTCTCTCCTATTTCCATTCACACTGTTTTAGGGCTAACCTAAATAACTAATTCTCTTTCATATTTCCTTTCTGTTAAGCACTTCTTGATTATGCCGGCTAGCATCGATTGTTTTTGTGTTCTTCTTTATGTCAGCGTAAACGGACCTACTCATTTTGTATTAATGTTTACTTGTTATTAAATGTATGTTAATTTGTTTGTCTACACATATTTGCATTTTTTCTCATTTCTTATTCTATTGACTGTTTTTATTTATGCACATGCAATCGTGATTTCTTATATAATTGAAAGATGGCTGACTTCGTGGGCGACATTAACAAATGGCGATGGCGTCTTGTCCAAATGTTCTCCTCGTGATGTCACGGCGTTGGAGCGAGAAACAGAAACATTCCCCCACGTGACAATGCACATGGGAATCTGAATATTTCCTGGTTGTCGCTAACAGTGCTTTCCTTCTATACTATTCCTTAATTATTAATTTAATAACCTATTCTAATGCAGAACATTTTACTAGCATTATATCTAATAGTTTTAACACATGTAGAACATTCAATTATCCTACACCATTATTATGACTAGTAGTAGTAGTTTAGGAGGAGGTGCTAAGTGTCATAATGGTTATCGGTACGAAAAACGGAATTGCTAGAACCGATTCCGAATTCCGGTTAAGGCTGTTCATATTCACTTCGGTCTCGTGCCGTTTGGAAAGGCATTTCTCACATCGTTAAATACCTAGACAAAACAGCTTATCATTTGCATGCTTTGATGGTTGATAGATGTGTATTGCCCAGTCAGTAGTAGCATTAAAGCTGTTACCTCTAATTAGCAGTAGTAATATTACTAAAAGTTGTAGTAGTAGTAGTAGTACGACTCGTTTATCGCTATTATTACGAACATTATTATCGTTATTTTCCTTATCCTAATCAGCAAACACGTTCCAGTATAATCTCACTATGCGTTAATGCACTATAATTTGCATTGAATATAATTTCTTTAGATTTCTAAATTGTACTTCTCTTAAAAGACATTTCTTAAAGAACGAAACTATTTATTTTTTATCATCATTGCTTTATTCTTCTTCTTATCATGTTTAAGTATCTTCTAAACTGAGCTTTCTGGTGGCCATTGATTGGAATCAAGTGAGGGCAAGTGTCTTCAAATCTACCGCAAGTTCCTCAGCATTCTCGTGGAATTGAACAAAGATTACTCTGTATCGTTTTGATTCTTCAATCACATCTCTATTTTCCCCAGGGCCTGTCCTAGGGTTCCTGGCGCCCGGGCAAGCTGAACTTCGGTGCCCTATAAAGATGAATATAACAGAAAATATTTAACTATCAGATATTCCTGAAAAGTCTGACTTCACATCAAGGAATCTTCTTAATGTGACTGTTTTTATTCTGTGTAATTTATTCATGTTCACATTTTCCCATTTTCATTTGGAAAACCCTGCTGTCTCAACCCTTGGCACCCTGGATGACTTCCCGTGATGTCGGTACTTAGGACCGACCATGGTGTTTTGTAGTTTTTTTACAAGGTTATATTGATGTGACAAGATAAAAAACCCTCTTTCTTAGGTTAGTTAAAATTCTACAAATATTATTATACTATATAAGGTAAGATTTTACAAATATTCATTTTTTTTGTAAAATGTATAAAGGTAATCTTCTAGATAGAAAAATAAATAAATATTTCTCTTGATATAAGGTGAACGTTAGAAGGTTTTTTTGTCATGGAAAAGGAAGGAAATAAAAGGATTTGTTTTTCTTTGACCAGCTAAGAATCGAGGCTCACATTTCATAGTCCAGAGGTGATTCATATGGCCAAATATGGGGATGGATTTGGAACCTTTTAGTCAGAGTGGTTCCTTACATGCTGGTTTGTCAGGTAGATAAGTGCTATCTTGTTTTATATATACAAATATGGAAAGGTAACCCCTGAGGTTCTTTTTTATCATAGTAAAGAACAGATTTCTAAAGGCATTCTGAGAAAAGCCAGCGATGTGACCAGACGAACATAATTCGGCTGGGTATTTCGACCCCCCTCTCCCGGGAGGGTCGAGTTGTGAAAGGGTCAATATTTAGAGAAAAAGTAAATTCATAAGAAAAGAACATAGACACACCATCTACCACTTCGCAAAAAAGCGATTCATCACCCAACAACTGGGCCGAAGATGAATTAATAAAATTCATATATTTTCAACGAGATGGTCTGTGGTACTGTTTGTGTTACATGGTTCTATAGAAGCTTCAATTGACAGGGAACTTCTACACCAACAGACAGCGTGGAACGAAAACGGCCACTAGAAGGATCACAGCCAAAGAGAAAGATGACACCATTAGGTGTCTATAAAATACCACACACATCTGTCTTGTTATATTAATATTTCTGCACTTGGAGAGTTTTCCCATCAGTAGCAACTGAGGGTTACACTGGAGATTGAGTAACTGTAAGTCTTCTCGGCACTCCAGCACTTCCCTCAAAATCATATTAGTGCCAAAGTCTGGATTGTCTCAATTTCCCCCTGAACTTCCAGTACTTCTCTCTGTAATTGTACTGGTCAGGTTGATGAGTGCTATCTTATATAACATTATTATCAAACAGTATATCTACTTGTATCATGGTATCAGTTTGCTGACCAACATCTTAAAGACTCGTTGACCTCAAAAGGTTTACGACTTGTCAAATCAATTGTATCTTGTCCCAGACTCTAAATGGATTTTCTTTCTTGTCTGTGTTTTAACTTCTTCTTCATCTTTATTGTTGTTATGGACGTCCGCAAATTTTCGATGACACATTGTGCGTCAGAAACCTTTTCACTGTTTCTATTCGCTGGACTGATCAGGAAACCAATAAAAATACCGACTCGAATCTGGTTGTCAATTGGAAATGGGAGAACATCACAAATGATAAAGAAAAAGGCGATATGATAAGAGGCGGACATCAATTCCTACAAGACACATCGAAGAAATATAGTGCACGAACTCCCCGATTAACGTATAAGGTTGCTTCCACGGTGGACGCTGGTTCGATCCCCGCATGGAGCTCGTTTCTTTATTCACATTTACGATATAGGCCGCTAGTTTAGCAGTCGTTCACACGGGCGCCGGGCGAATATAGGTTCTCAACTAATAAATGTCTTCATAATTATCATACTTGTTAAAGCAAATTGTAAATGGAATTCATCGTAAATTCCCTAGATAGATAGATATAGTTGCATAACCACGTATATCTATAGATAGATAGATAGATAGATAGATAGATAGATAGATAGATAGATAGATAGAGTTGCAAGAATGTGAAAGAAATTGCTTTATGGGAGTAATAAGAGTGTGATGGATAATTACCTTCGTAAAAATGTAATAACTTGCTACAATAACCTTTAATCTCATATAGTTTCTTTGTAACTCTTTTTTCTAATGAAACATCCCAGTAGTTATAACAAACATAACGACATTATAATTCAACTTACAAATTGGTAGTAGGCTTACATACATAATCTTGTAATTATAAAACGATAATTTATATATGTTAATCTCTTTCTGTCTTGCAAATAAAATTGCTATAGACCAAGAACCAGCTGAGCAATGATCTTTCGTTTACAAAGAATTCTTCTCCTAGCAACAAGCACCCTTCAGTTCCCCCAGGCTTATTAGTGATCCTGTTGCCGATTGTTATTTCCAAAGACGTTACTGTTTTATAAGATATTGGAAAGACAGGTTGTATCACGTGTGCTCTTTTAATTCTCATTATACACGTACAAAAAAACTTGTCTATATAAGATTATAACTTTCAATACACTGTACTAAGATACTTTTTTATTTTATCATATTTAGTGTTAGTGAGATTTACGTATTGTAATGAAAAGCAAAATAGAATTAGGGATCTAAGAGTAATAGTTCTGACATTATGGGGGGAATATGTCCGTTTATCTTTTGATGTATGTATTGAAGAAAGTAGAAATGTCAACTATTACTAAAAGTATGATTTCTTGTCTTATAACATTTAAACCCCATGGGAAGAAATGTTACTAGGTAGGAGCGTACATTACACAAAATAATTCCCCTCAGATTTTATGCAAAAAGTAAATTTTGCATATCTTTTGAGCTACGTATACCTGTAGTACAAAAATATCACCAACATTCTAGATATCCTGGGAAGAGAGCAGGTTGAGGGAGTGACACCCTGAGGTACCGCCCAGGGTGACATAAACCATAGGTACGCCACTGCTGTTACCCACCTGTAATATCAGTCAATGGATAAAGTCTCTATCCAGACAATTTTTAATAACAGCATTATTATTAAGAGAATACAGAGATTAGAACAAGAAGAAATGTAGACTGTCCACATTTATATTAATCATGGTTCTAGAATTTGCTAATACTGCGAATCAAATTGTGTACAACAACTAGTATTATTAATCGTACTTATTTTTTGTTAACAAACGCCAAGATTAGTAGGAAAAATAATAACAATTGGACTTTAAAATTACTTGTTCTTGAGAATGACCAAAGATAGCCGTAAGTACTCGAACCAACAATACAGAACCAACAATACTATGAACTTTGGACAGTTCTTATATAATGTTGATCCAGTTGTAAGGCAAATTATTCGCTGACAGGAAAAACTGGTTGAAAATTAAGTAGACAGTCCTTGTCAGTCAGATTTAATGAAACATATTTAATACATACATGTCAAATACAGGTTTGATCTCTTCCAGTTTGAATTGCTGCAAGTTCTTTGATGTCATTTGTTACTCACTCAGGCGAACTGCATCGTCCTAACCATTTTCCCCGTATGTTGACTTTCAACCAGTGGGGCAAAATACTTATTATATTGATTTTAAACATATATATATGTA
>VCCN01007012.1:2780579-2793509 GCA_006491835.1 Architeuthis dux | reverse complement strand
AATAATAATAATAATAATAATAATAATAATAATAATAGCGGTAATCACTAAAAACATCCGAATTTTGGAGGAAAAAAAACCAAGCGTGAACGCTGCCGGGCACAAACTAAATTACCAATTTGGCATAAACTTACATTGTAAATTGTTGAGCGTTCCATACCCCAAAACATTGCGTGAGATTTTCGCTATGAGTGACAGTGCTGCGGTGATTACAGGAAAGGATGACGGGCAGAAATATAAGAAGACTGTTTTTTTTTCGTCTAGGAGGGCTCAAATTTGTTCTCGTGTAAATTAATAGTAATTGCTTTACGCCATTTCGGATAGCAGGGGAGACTTGTACTAATGTAGATCTTTCGTAAAGGCGAAGTAGCGTTAAGTAAACTTTCGAAATCGGGGGATATCTGTAATTTGTTCAATCCAATCATGAATTTGTTGAAAGAAATATTAATGTCGATAATTATGGGTATGATGAAAATCCGAATATCTACAACAATGGCCAAGACTATCTGAGAATAGCTGCTTCATAAGAGCAGCCAACCAAATGTTATTTGCATGTTATAGTACTAGGACAATGCCCGTTCCAAAGATGCATGTTTGGAAATGGTCGGGATTTATGGTGTATGGAGAAGCCGGCCATAATTGTCATGTAAAATAATTTTCCGTCCGTCGTACGAAACTATGGCTTTGGCAATTTAAATATTTTATATCTAGATTTAGATAATTCTAAATGTTTTATTTATTTGTATTATATGTCTCGAGAACCGCTGATTCCACAAACTTCAAACTGAACACTTCTCTGCCTTGTGCGCTGACTAATAAATCTGGCGAATGTCAACTTCGTAAAATGGCAGTTGTCGCGTATACGTGGTGCGGTGCTTCAATTATAATTAGATGGAACGTAGATAAGAGAAAAATAAATATATATATTTACTCAGTGCTAAAAAGTTGAAAGATTACTTGCGAGAACACAGACAGTAATTGCGATGCTTGAAGGGATAAAAGAAAAGTTAGAATGAATAAAAAGTATTTCAATGTGTGTGTGTGTGTGTGTGTGTGTGTGTGTGTGTGTGTGTGTGTGTGTGGACAAGTACAGGGACTTACGAACAACTCGTACTTACGAACGAACTGCCGTAATGAAATGTTTGCGGTCACTGACTAACATACCGAAATTAGAGTTTCGTCCCTTGCTCAGTGTTATTCCGAAATGTAAGTTCCGTTGCTTGCTCAGTGTTGTCAATGTAGATAAAATAATAATATTTTTATTTAATGTATGGTACTAAAATATGTAATATTTTTAATAAATTAAGTAATATTTTAATAAAATTGAGTCGAAAAAGATATTAAAACACCTAGAAACATCTAGATTCTCCAGAGATATATATCTAAAATCTAGGAAATATATTACATATTATTAATAAATTAAATGCGACTTTAATCTTCAACATTTATTTTATTAAAATATTACTTAATTCATTAACAATATTATTTTATCACAATAAATTAAATGAAAATATTACTTATTTTATTTAAAATCATCTAAATAGCAGTTTATGACATCTAGACGCAACCCAAAACATCTAGATTTAGATGAAAAACATGAGCAAGGGACGTAACTAACATTTCGGTATGTCAATCGACTGCAATCGATGCAAGAGATCCTAGCTCAGTGGTTCCCAACTGTGAAAGAATGGAAGGGAGCTAACTCTTGATTCGTTGATAATGAGTTTAGTCCCTTGAAAGAACGGCAGAATGTAAACAGTAGAAGATACGGTGAAGTCTCGTTATGTCCGTGAATTGAAAGTTTTGGCGCGCGAAGGACAAAGAAAGGTTCTGTAAGATCTCGTTTCCCCGGGATTTTGAATTCGGCGCCGAGACAGAGGGAGAGAGAGAGGAGGACAGCAGCAGTGGCAGTAGCAGTAGGAGTAGCAGCAGTAGCAGTGACAGCAGTAGCGGTGGTAGGACCGGCAGGCTGCAGAGAGGGGTGAGGAAGTTGGAGGCACGTTTGCTACTACCAGCTCCCAGCCTAGGCGGGTTGTTTAAATCCGATGTAGGGAGCACATAGGTCTTCGCCTTTTTCTTCTTTTTGTTAATAAGATTACTAATATTCCCCCCTTCCATTGATTAAGTTGCAACACGGAATAATTTCAAATAATAACTTTATTTTAAGTATAATTAGACGGCTTTATACTAAGAATTAGTTTAATTTTATAACTGTACAGCGGCTGCTGTGTATTTGTTACTCAAAGAAAGCATGCGAAAATAATTAAGAACCCATCATTTGAAATTCAAATGTATTACAAAAATATAAGAATTCTGCTATTGTAACTGATATGCACATCGATGTGATCTTTTTTTTTTGTTGCTAGTTCTTCGATTTGTGTGTCTATTAGTGAGAAATGACATCTTAAATCATTCTCAACTTGGAGCTTATTTCGACTTGATAGAGAGAAGTGCAGAAAATCCTGTCTCTAGACTGGACTTTTACTTTTACCAAATAGCCTTATTCCCCCCTTGGACTACACAAATCCGGTTTGGAACCACTGTGCTAGCTCATCTATAAAAACAAGGAGACAATATAGGTAATGCAGGAAAAGTTTAAATAAATGACGACAGTTGATTCTGGAGTTTTGTCATGAGTGGTGTGTATATACCAATAAGTTTTGTTAGAATAAACAATTCAGTTTGAGCCCACGAAAGAGTGAGAATCTATCTAAAGAAGAGAATGTATGAAGAATATCTTAAAACGATATTACTTCAAATGCATAAAAGAAATGTCACCTAACAAACAGAACAACCTTGCAGGAATATCCCAACAAAAATATTCCTAATTATAATTTCTGACCGAATCTAGTCACGGCAGCAAATACACAGGCGCGTGCGCAGATGTGCCCACTGTTTCAGCCGCATGCGTGCGCAGTGGAAAGAACTGCCAATATTTCCCCAACCGAATCACGTGAGTCGGATATGAAATTCGATTGCTCAAAAGGGATGTAGCATAATCATCTATGCAAAAAAGAAAGAAAACAGAATTCCGTGGCTCTCTGTGATTTCGTGTTTCTCCGGTTTATTTGCATTCTTTTGCTATATTCTGTTTCCATTAATTGAAACGCCCCGATATAACCGAATTTATCGAGAATAGTGTCACAGAAATCTTTCCAAACACGCGGTTTGTACAGTATGCACGACAGCGAAGCTATTAAAAAATAGTCCACCTCTAAAATGAGATTAACTTACCTCTCCCTGCCATTTGATCGAGCGGATAATTTAAAATTCGAGAGATGTTAGATCTGAAAAGCAACTTTACGATACGTGTGTAATCTCTGGTTTGAAACTTTTACCCAAATGTTATTGTTGCGTTAAGTTGTTCCTGGTAAACCTACCAGTATAGTTCCTCTTGTAAAATCGTAGCGTGCTTTACCCCTAAGCCAGGGTTCTTCAATTCTTTTCTATCGCGACCCAGTTTAATTTTATGCTATAACCTCACGACTCACTGACATAATTTCATCCCAGGGTTATGACATGAAGTTAACATAATTAAAGCTGGTGTGTTACTTACGTAGGAACATCAATAAGTCCATGACCAAATGATTAGAAAAGCATCTATGTATTTTTTTCATTTGAAAATGTATTTTGTCAAACACCAGTCCAAGTTGGAGTTGATATATAAGACTTGTCAGTTTGGCATAGCGGGATAGACAAACAGGGAAGAGTTTACTTTAGGATTGTTCTTCCTATTGTTCTTGTTACGGAGGAAAAACAAAGTCAATTCCTACTTGGACCGGAGTTTGACAAAAGTATCTGTCCTCTTATTAAATATCAGCTGCATGCAAAGTCTGCGATACCCACTATACTAGGGGTCTTATTAAGCGAACTGTAGGAGTAAAATTGTCATGAATTCATTAACGATTTAATGTGAATCCCCAATGTTAGTTTAAGTTCAGAGAATGTATCCTGACATTTAATCAACCAGAAGAGACGGTTCACTTGCATCGTAATATACTCGAGCGAGAGGAAAAATGAAAGATTTGTGAGAGAAGTATAAGAAGAGAGAGAGAAGGGGGAGAGAAAGAGAAAGAAAGAACCCGAGAGTCTCACTTTCTCTTCCTTCAGTTGTGCAATCATATAAGATATAACATATTATATGATTGCACACCTGAAGGAAGAAAAAGTGTAATCTTTCTCCTTCCTTCTCTTCATTGCGAACAATCTCTCTCTCTCTCTCTCTCTCTCTCTCTCTCTCTCTCTCTCTCTCTCTCTCTCTCTCTCTCTTACTTTAAAAATCCTATTCTTTTCTATCATTATCGTTCTCTCTGAAAACCATTTCCTCTTCTCAAACCCTTTCCTTTCCAATCCTTTTCTCTAATATTTCCTAAAGAATATCGTAGATACGATAAATACAGTGCGGAGTGGCCTAACAATTACCGGCGCGAAAAACGATTTCCTACCGAGGCTGTTTTGTTCACTTTGCACTAATGCCCTTGGGAAAGGCGTTAATCCACTTCTCCTCCAGCCCCATGTGTAAATAGCAGTGCAGTTGTGGCCATTTAGCCCTGTAGCAGTCCATCTAAGAGTTTATTCGGACAGAAAAACCTACAGGTTGGCAATCGCCAACGCTGGTCTCAACCTGCTTTCAAAAATGGGCTTGGGTGGTGAGCTAACAACTCCGCCCCAGCAGAGTGGTTGCAACCCTATGCCCCGGAAGGCGTGTACAGGAATAAACAAACAAGCCAGTCACTATAAATCATTGTTAGTTCTGGACTACTAGTTATACTGAATATATACAGTACCCGTCCTAAGTATTTGAACAGAAAACCATTTTGCTTCTAATTGCCTGTTTTTGAGAGTTAAAAACAGAAATCATTATGCAAGAACCAATTTTTTTGCAACCAACATAACAAGGAATGCTTTTGGTTTTGTTTTGTGGTTCTGAATGCTAAATTTCTGGAAAATGTTTTTTTAATAGAATTACATTTTTAAATGAAAAAAAGGAGATTAAAAAAGTGAACTCACGTTGCCATATGGAAGAGTTGCCAAACTAGTAAGTTAATTTTTATCCCCGCCCCCTTCTCAGTATCTTATAATGACCCCTGCAATCTCAGGAAATAAAAACAGATTTTGTGTTTGTTCAGATAAGTATGAGCAATATATATTATGCATGAATTATCATTGATAAAAAAGTATTGCTCATAAATATTTGAACAAACACAACATGTTTTTATTTCCTGTAATTGCAGTGGCTATTATGGATTTTGAGCGGGGAGTGGGTCAAAGTTAACTTACTCGTTTGGTAACTCTTCCATATAGCAATGTGAGTTCACTTTTTTAAACTCCTTAAAACATTCTGATAAAGATTTTCGAAGGATAGAAACAAAAAGCTTGCTTTTTTTCATTTAACAATTTAATTCTATTAAAAAATCATTTTCCAGAAATTTAGCATCTAGACCTACAAAATATGACGAGATGCATGCCTTGTTATGTTGATTGGAAAGAATTTCGTTCTTCTTGCAAAATGTTTCTGTTTTTAACTCTCAAAACCTGGCGATTAGAAGCAAAATGGTTTTCTGTTCAAATACTTATGACAGGTACTCTATTTACTAAACTTAGCCTATTCTTACACAAGAGCAAAATAATAGATCACCCAGTGAAGATCGAATGCACAAACTATTACAATGCATGATTAGTCTATTCACTAAGTTATCAGGACTAAATTGACAAAGTACTTTATCCCCAAATGATCACAGAAGAATCGATTACCATGTTAAGTGATTTTGAAATATTGTTTACTAAAGAAAGTCTGGTAGGCGGAACTAAAATAATCAAAGTTTCTCTTATAATAATATACCACAAAACATAAAATATGAATCTGAAAATTGGGCATGACAAATCGTCAGAAAGTTCAATGGTTTGTAAGGGTGGGTGTCAGAGGTGGGAACTACTTTGAAAATAAGTGTTGCCAGCCGTGAATACTGGGGGAAACAACAATGGCTTACGTGCACGGTTGTATCTCAGTAATGTTGTTAGCTGTTCAGAGTTGTGTCAAATGGTCCCTCTAATTTTTAGTAGTCATCATCATCATCAGCTGTCATGTGTCCACTGCTGGACAAGGCCTCTCCCATATCCTTCCATGACGACCTAGATTGTGCTAACCTCTGCCATGCCTTACCGGTAAATCTTTCTATCTCATCCTTCCATCTTATGTCTGGTCTTCCTACTGCGTTTTCTCTCACATGGACACATATCGGTTATTCTTTTGCCCCATTTATTGTCATCTCTTCTTGCTAGATGACCAGCCCATCTCCATTTTTGCTGCTTAATTATTTGTATAATATCGTTCACTCTAGTCCTCCGTCTGATACATGTTGATCTTGTTTTATCTCTTAGGGTTATCCCTAGCATTGCTCTTTCCGTGGCTCTCAGTGCGATTCGCAAAATCTTATGTGGTGCAATTTTTTCCCTGTGACAATAGTATGTGCACACTGATTGTTTGTGCAAATGTAAACTTGAAATTGTTTCAAGATAATTTCTCTCGTGTCTAATAAAACTGTATGTTTTAATATAATACAAGTATGATAGCATTCCATGTTGACAAAATATCCAAATGCTTAATGTAGAAATATTCACACGTATCACAGATTACAAAATATTTGACTCAAAATTGCACTGATTAACAACAGAATAAATATTTCAATAAGTCATAAGTCATGGCTGGTATTATGCAGCTGTTGTATACTTTACGCTTTAGGCACATTGGCGAGGTACTCTTCAGAATGTCTCTATTCATACCAAATGCTTTCCAACCTATTGTTATGCGTCGTTTTATTTCGCAGTCATGGTCTTTTACTAGCTTTATTACCTGTCCTAGGTATGTATTCATCGACCTCTTCTAGAATCTCACCTTCTATCTTTATGGTCTTTTGGGGGACTTTCTTGTTGAACATTACTTTTGTCTTTGTTCTGTTCAACTTTAGGCCTACTTTTTTACTTTCCCTATTGAGATCGGTTAACATGTTTTGTAATTCTTCGGATGCTTCCGACGTCATAGAAATGCCATCATGGAAATCATAAATAAAGAAGTAAAAATGTCAAATTGATCTTTAATCCTTGTTGTTATTTCTTCTAATTAAACCGTGGAATTTCCACGGGTTACTGCTAATATGTTATAATTCAATAGTTATAACCATAATATATTATTATAAGTATAATTATTATTTACCACCTTATTTTAAATAACTAACATTTTGCACACATTCATTTTCTTTATGTGGTTGCGAAACGTGTGTGCGCGCTCACACGGGCACAGCTTAGAGGTAACTATGGCTGTGACTGACTAGACCAGTGGTTCCCAACCTTTTCGAGTCATTCCCCACTTTTGTCAATAAGATTACTAGTATTCCTCCCCCCTTCTATTTATTAAGTTGCAACAAAGAATAATTTCAAATAATAACTTTATTTTGTGTATAATTAGACAGTTTTATACTAAGAATTATTTTAATTTTATAATTGTACAGCGGCTGCTGTGTATTTGTTACTCAATGAAAGCAAGTGAAAATAATTTCAAATTCCAGTTCTTCGATTTGTGGGTCTATTAGTGAGAGAGCACATTTTAAATCATTCTCAGCTTGGAGCTTATTTCGAACCTTCGACTTGAGAGATAGAAGTGCTGAAAACCCTATCTCTAGACTGGACTTTTTACCTAATATACTTGTTCGCCCTTTGGATTACCCAAATTCCTGTAGCAGAAACCATCCACATCAAGCCGGCTACGCTGGCTACGGCATCAGCCGTCCCTGCCAGAGAGCTTCACATATCACAAGTCTCGGCTAGTTCTTCGAGGTTTACGACATGTGAAATGGAGGCGGAGTGACGTCACTCAATTCATCAAACAATATGTTACCCATAGCTGGGGTGGGGCGCACAGATTCATGCCTTTCACAGGGGCATTAGTGCTTGTCTCAGTCGGAGTTTGAACTCGGCTCGCCCAGTCCATTTCCCTCGCGACTAACCGATCGTCCAACGGCACTTCCTTGTTTTGAATTGCTTACGGTGTCTGGTGTTTCCATGCAGTCACCCATCTAAGTACTGACCAGGCTCGACGCTGCTTAACTTCGGTGATCGAACGAGAACCGGTGTGTTCAGTGTGATTTAACCGTAAGTAACCATCCAAAGGAGTTCTCGTAAATTTTCGTTGATATCACCTCTTATTTCAACTACACTGTTATAACCCACAAGTTTTGCAACAAACTGGATGAATGACGCAATTGGTAAGTAGCAGATTACCAGCCAACACCATGTCTTTAGATAAAGGGAGGGCAAACCTTTTTGGGAATTGGGCCAGATTGGCGATGTTTTTTTGATTTCCGAGCCAAGACAAACTCAAAGTAAAACCATGATTATGTATAAGCCTAACATAACACTACATTTTTTAACGTTTATTTTAAGCCATTTTACACAATAATATTTTCCGTTGTGAATATACATAAACTCTAATACAATTTTTTTCAAATGAGAATGATGAAATAGATTATTACGTATTTGTAATGAACTTAACCTTCCAATATCAAGTGTACCATCAATCATTAAAACTATTGATAACAAATAACTTTTAAAAACTTAAATTAATAACTTCCTTTCGACCGCGATTGCTGTATTTTTTTATATATATTTTCTAATGTATCAAAATGACTAAGACGAATGGGATGAAAATCATCGGATTAAACTAACTACGACAAGTTATGAACTCACTGTTTTTCTAACGGTGTGAATATGTCTTTGTAGATGTTTTTTTAAATCTCCCACATGTACCCATCGATTTCCGGTTTGCTAGGCCAGTCGAAGCTTCCCACAATTAATCGTACATCTCAGGAACACGTTCCCTACTCCTTCCGTTGGCCGCTTCTCATGATGCTGGACGAGGAGTTGGACTTTCACAGTTTGGAATCAGAGTTGTCTGTCTCCTAGGCTGGTAACAAACCAAGGCTGAAGAGATGGATTAATGATTTTCCCGAGGGTATTAGTGCGAAGTAAACGCCAACTGTCACAGCCAGTGTTTGAATTTGGTTCACCGATTCCATTTCCGTAACGGTTAGGCCACCCGTACCTCCATGTAAATGTTTTTATTAAGCTTCATTTAGTTTGAAAAGGAGCCAAATAATGGAGGTCAGCGAAGATCAAACTCACTCCGCTGACAGTAGCCTGCTAGACTAGCTTACCAGCCATTACCCTTTGCCACGCGTCCTTTGCACGTGCCTGTGTATTTAGCAGTCGAGTCACATATACTTTCATCCTATGATTGATCTATTCTTCAAAGACTAACCTCGATCTTCGTCTAGAAACGACCTGCCAGTTTAGCATATGCCCAGTTGTCGAATGCTTATATTATCTTACGTAATACCATATACAGAGACGTGGCAACAGCAAATAGTACTGTTTTTAACAAGGGCATCTATTCAACGAACGAAACAATTCAAGAATATGTTATTATACAAATTAAAATTCAATGGATCTTCGTCTAGAAACAACCTGTCAGTTTAGCATATGCCCAATTGTCGGATGCTTATATTATCTTACGTAACACCATATACAAAGACGCGGCAACAGCAAATAGTACTGTTTTTAACAAGGGCATCTATTCAACGAACGAAACAATTCAAGAATATTTTATTACAGAAATTAAAATTCAATGGATCTTCATCTAGAAACGGCCTGCCAGTTTAGCGTATGCTCAGTTGTCGGATGCTTATATTATATTACGTAACACCATATACAGAGACGTGGCAAAAGCAAATAGTACTGTTTCTAACAACGAACGAAACAATTCAAGAATATTTTATTGAATTATAATTCAATGGATTTGCCATTTGTACATTTTAAAGATTGTTTTGCTTTCACTGATCAAACTTATTAGATTCGCTATCTTCCCTTGTGAAACATCCGACCGGAATGCATTAAACAAAAAGCAAAGTCATTTTTGTACAATATTTTGCTAGAAACAAAGATGTCCAATGGTTTGTTTTTATACCTTTTTTGGTACTACTTAAATCCGATGGTCCGCTTTAACATGCGTAGTACTACATGAATTATCTCGCCCTTTTGATGAATTGAATCGATTTGTCTCTTCGAGTGTTTTTAATTATTGCCTGGGGGTTAAAATTAAAAACGTTGTTTGAAAAAGCAAGATTATTTTTCTGGAGACGACCTATTCAATAGGATTCGTGTATGATAACTGAATGTTGCTTAATTGGGTTTTGTACGTGCTATTCTCGTGCCTTTTTGGCATTGTATGGCATGGGGCCCATCTCAATGAAAGCAGTGATGTTTTTGCCTAAACAACCATCAGTAAATATTGAGAGAAACCCCCTCCTGTAAAATGGTTATATATTTTTATGATTTCACATTCGCCATGCACTTCAAAGCTTTAAACGACCGGTTCAACAGGCTGCTCTCTACAACATAACTGACGGCAGACGGTTCAAAGAAAATCATTGGTTAAACAATCTTCGGATCCATACTTGCCCGTTGTTTGAAAACTGGACAACTGAGGGCTAATCTTAAAAGATGACAGTGTGCCAAAACCACACCACTTCAATTGCTCTCTGCTGAATGATGACTGATTTTAAAGGTGACTGAGTTCTAGCTGCCGTACTGCTATTCCCGGACTTGTTTTGAAGCATTCTGCCCCATCTGCTGCCTTGCAACGCGTTTTTTCAGTTTAAGTATTGTTACCCGGACCGATCTGGACGAAACACAGTGGTTTCCTTTCCTTCATCAGTGGGTTATATGATCACACGGTTCACAATTGAAAGCGGAATTCACAATTACGATGCTATTTGACACTGGCTCATTAACCCTCTGGGCTTACCAACAATACACTCGCATCAAAATTCTAGGATTCCAATACTGCCAGAATACGAGGTATTGTGCGATTATTTTTCTTGGGTTTTTAGTAAATTGTCCGCTCGGTAAGTGTAATGGTTAGCACGTCTGTCTCACACGCAGAAGATCCCGGGTTCGATTCCCGGTATGAACGAAGGACATTTCACTGTTCACTCAGCAGCTAATTGAGTACAGTCTGTGGTTAGAGTGGAGGTATCCCTTCGGTGTATTTGCATCCTACCAAGGGGGTGGTTATAAAAGATAAGAATAAAGTCTCGACCAGACTTGAAACTTGCAAGGATCATTAAGCTGACGCATGCAAAGGAAACTGGCACTTCGTCACCGGCCCATTTATACTCCAATGGGAGTTATCTCTTAAGAGATGGACGCGCTTTACTTTAGTAAATTGAGTCAGTTTCACTGAGTATATCTTTAGTAAATAACAAATCCAATAAAATAATGACATCTGTTTAATTATGCCATATCTCTATACCTGGTACTGTAAGCAATCTTTTTTCTTACTAATCATATACAAGAGATTAAGTTCTTTCCGTGGTGAAGAGTTGGTGTGTCGCGCATATCATATTGAGGAAAAGATTGTGGTCACTATTTTTAATTTCGTGATGTTTACAAACAAGAACCGATCCAATTAGCTGTTTGTACTTTCTGTTTGGTTTCTTATAAGTATTTACTAAGCTCAACATAGTATGGCATAAGGCCAGGAATGTGGGATACTCAATGAGGATCAAACAGACTACAGAATTAATAGAGTTCGAGACTAGTTTCCTAAACATTATACCTTGCCAAGGCGCTCCATTCGGTTTCTTATAAAACCAAATATGAGCACATTTATGAGCACACAAAAATATGCATAACCCGAAACGAAATAAAGTCTCGATCTCGACCAGACATCAGTCATCGTTCTGGCCATAACTATTTTGGAACCTAAGAAAGCTGCAATAACGAAAACAGTTGCTATATTCTATCATACAGCAAATGTTCCATTACTGATTTTGATTAAAACTATTTCAAAAACATGTGACAGATAGAAAAACTATACATCATATTTAAATAAAAAATAGTGAATTGGAAAATGAACCAGAATCAGCATTGTTGTTTCTTTTCTTCTGTTTGTGTGAGTGGCATGTCGGCTTATTCAGTGAACCGACATCTAACTATAATTGGACACATCTCTCTGGGTGTGTATGCACAAACTCAATAACTAACCATTGTACGAAGTTGATATTCGCCATATATATATATATATATTAGTCAGCGCACCAGGCATTGCAGTGTCGAGTTTGAAGTTGTTTAGATCAGCGGTTCTCGAGAAACCTATTAAAATAAATATAAAATCACAGATTATAGATCTTTTATCTAAAAGTATAGATCTTAAAATATAAAATATCTAAATTGGGGAAGTAATTGAAATACTTCGAAACCGTAGTTTCGTACGACGGACGGAAATGTATTTTACATGACCATTATGGCAGGCTGCTCCACACACCATAAAGTCCGATCCCTTCTAAACATGCACCTTTGGAACGGACACTGCCCTAGTTTTGATAAACATAATGGGGCTTATTTTTCAAAAAGCTCAGTTAATAAAAACCCATGGCAATATTCTCAGAAGAAGAAGTTTTTTATCCGTGTTTGTGAATTATACAACCTTTACTGGTTTTCTCGATCTCCCAAAAATGTTAGTTTCATGTACAGGATACATACAATACGTATAACCGATTGGTGCCCATGGGACAGTAAACGCAGTAGGAAAAGATCAGACACAAGATGGAGGGATGAGATAGAAAAGTGTCCCGGTAGGTCATGACACAATCAAGGTCGTCATGGAAGGAGATTGGAAAGGATTTTGTTTACGCACAAGAGAACGTATGTTTGGATGCAATGTATATAAATATTGTCCGAACGATATATCAGATCGAGCGCTTTCGACTGTACGTTCAGCCATTTTCAAGAACGTGAAAACCTTTATTATTTGCACTTTCTGTTTGTTTAAATAGTGTCAAACTTAATACCATTGGTTAGTTGGCGTGCAAGGCA
>VCCN01007012.1:2711798-2724691 GCA_006491835.1 Architeuthis dux | reverse complement strand
CTAAAAATAGTCAAAAATAGCCAAAAAATGGCCCCAAAACAGCTAAATGTTTTAGGCGAAAACGTGCTAAATTGGCAACACTGGGTGCAAGTGGGTTTATGTTTTCCTTTCCAGTATAACAAAAACAATCTTTTTATACTGACAAAAAATTAAGTAAATCTGCAGACAGGACACTAGAAAGCATTCTTGCTTACGCTGAATACATTATATTTAAGAGAAAAAATAAAAATAAATAAATTAACTGAAAAATACAAAATTTTCAAATATAAAAAATAAACTTTATAACAAATCAAATTGGAGAAAGCGTTATAGAAAATTAACGGAGAAGAAAAACCATGTTTCCCTTATCCCTTTATGTGACTATATATGATCACCTGAGGACCCATCAGCCACATGCAAATATTGTAGCCACAAAGACAACATGGTCTGCAAGCTTTGCAAAGTACACTTGTGCTTGAACAAAGACAAACTGTTTTGAGGCATACCATACCCCATTAAATTAGCCTGTTTTTGGCCTGCACAATAGAATTTAAAAATCAACCTGGAGGTGTTATTTTTATTGTCAATATCAATTTTTTGTATCTATTTATTATACTGAATGCTATTCTTCAATTCTATGTTTTATTTAACTTTCTACTTTAATTTTTTATATTTTCCATTTTTGGTTACTTTTTGGGCGAGGCACCATATATGATCACTTCATCAGAGGGGTTTTGCCATAGTGTAATACATAGAAAGTTACTAGAACAGATTGTTACTACTGTAGTAAGTTCAATCTTCACTGGGCACCCACCCATGTAACCTTGTACCAGACTAAGCCCAGCTTAGCAAATACCTCATTGAGTAATTTGCAAGTTTGGTAGAAGTAAGTATTGTCAGACCAACACTCTTCTGAAACGGTTGCTTTTATAGCAATGTCTTTGTGAGAAGTTGATTATGATTTACAAGAAAGGAATAATGTTAGATTTTCCCCTTAAAAATTGTATCTCTTTTTCACTTCTGCTTTTAAATTAGTTGGGTACATAGTTAAAGAGATTTTGTTATCCAAAGTCTGTTAAAATTGCTACAGAAGAAACTCTTTGCCAGAAGAATTAAAAATAAATTTCTCTGGAAATATTTGCCAAAATACTTTAGAAAATTAAACTATATTTATTGAAAAACAAATTCCCAATATTTTTACCAATACATTTCTCGCAATACAGATCCGAGAGTGAGAAGAAGAAGAAAAACGAGATGTGAAGATGATGAATACCTGTGAGGAGATAGCTGCTTCTTGCATGCACATGTAAATAAAATCATATTGAAACATGGTGTAATCAGAGACGAGTCCTTTTTATTCATCCTCGATTCCAAATAAATTCCTTTTTCCCCCTAACGATAAAGATGCTGAAATGGATTTGCAAGACAGCCCTATGTGCATGTTCCGCAAAGTGCATATCATAAATCCCTAGGATAATCCCCAGAATTGAGAGAAAATTCAATGTCCGAAAAACAAACTGCAACACCACAGTTCCCAGCTATAGTAGTCTAACTGGCTAGTCCAGCCAGGCAAAAATGCCAACTTTGCTTCTTAAGTGTTCACAGCAGACTGACCAAGTCAAAATGCCTTGTCAAAAAGTCCCCCCCCCCCCACCAAAACTAAGATTACTTTGTTCGGCTTCAGCCAATCAGAAAAGAGATGATATTCTTAGGTGACATAGGCCAAGCCTTCTTTTTCTCTAAGTTTTTCCGAGCTGACTTGACTTGACTTGACTTACACTACCATTCTCCATATGCGGAACTATTTCCTTTGCCTATCCTTATTTTCTAACATCTGTAAACTAAATTATGGCCCTAACTGCGCCACATACGCCAGCTTCCCCATCATTCTACTACAAATACACATTAATTCAAGTGATAATAATGTATGAAACTTAATAAAAGAAATTACAAACTTATCAGTACAGAGAAACATTTACCAGGCACATTTTATTTTTCCTAAATCAGTTTATATATTTCAGCTGATAACTCCCAAAATTGCTCTTTTAATTTATTTTCTATCCCAAATGATCTAAATATGTAAAAGTTTTTTTAAAAAAGCATAACTATCTGGCAAATGTTAAGAAAGAAAGAGATTATTCCACACAGAAAAATAGCAGAATCTGATCAAATAAATTAGTTACTTATTCTATAATGTTGGCAATGTGAAGAAGTATAAAGTGGTCTAATGGTTATCAACCCAGAAAATGCAATTAAATTTTAGTTAAGGCTGTTTATATCACTTTCACACTAGTGTCCCTTGGAACAGCATGAATCCAACACTCCCTGGGCACTGGTTCTTTGCCAGTTATGTTGATTGGACTTTTGTTACTAGCATGCCATGATATTAGACAGAGAAAAGATGATCAAGTACTGGACTAACCACTTTCCCATAATTACTTTATCTGCTAACGTGGAGGCAGCACAATGGCTACTATATCAATTATCCACCTTGACATACGGAGGCTACTGCCAATGACACTATGACAATGAGGCAAAATTAATATTATTCTGCTTGTTTGTATGTACGACCATTATGCTTTTCTACCTAGGATCAGAGTGGAGTATATGCCCAATTGCCTGGCCCTACTAAGCTTGATCATTCACACTTTCTGACTGAGAAACCTACATAATATTAAGCAGGAAGGAATTGGGAAAAGTGAGGGAGAGGAGGAGAGGGAAAAAAGGGTGAGAGAAGATCAAAGGCATGAGATAATGGATAATCTTAGTTGTCAACAAACGTGTAATTTCCACAGGTCCAGCTAGTTCACATTATCCTTCAATGACATTAAACAACAAGTACTTTACATTATATCAGTTCCATTGCAAGTGAAGTTTCACAGAATATACGAGCAATCAGTATAGCAGAAACTAAAGACCAAAACTTACAGTTAATTTAGGTTACATTTTCTTACAAGTTTCTTACCAGCTCATCCACACTGATGGTTAGGTTGTAACTATATGTGCTCCACAAATATAAACCGAACCATGCAATAAGGTCACACATGGTACATTTTTGAATGTCTTATTCTTTTGTATTCATAGATTTTTCATACAAGTGGTATCTGGTGGCTTTCACTGGAGATCAAGTGACAGCAAGTCTATTCAATACTCTAGTAGATTTCAGTAAGGCTGCTGTCTGGATAGTTATTCACTTGGATTTCCAGTTTCCGGGCTATTCCATGCACACCAGAAATGATAGGTACAATTGCCACCTTCATATTCCAGAATTTTTCCAGTTCTCTGGCAAGGTCCAGATATTTTTCCAGCTTTTCATTTTCTTTCAATTTTACACTGTGGTTTGCTAGAATAGCAACATCCACTATCTGACAAATGTTCTACTAGGTCTGGTCTACTGGCATGGATTGGACGATTTATTGTCTCATTAACTATTTCCTCCCTGGCAGCCATGTTTGATTACTTGCTGACTTCTCTAACAATGTGCCTGTGTGCCCTGAACCTAATTTAAGATCAGCTGTTGCTGAACAAAGAAACACAATGGGCAGTAAATAAATTGCTATATCTCTTAATATTAAATGTACACTTACTAAATTTTCAGTGATTAATCCCAAAGTATCACTTCCAAACCCAGTTAAATTAAACCATGAAAAAGTTAATTGAAAAAGATATTATCAATTGATTGACATTGTTATGATTTATAAAACATGTTTTTTTAGTTCATTTTTTTTTTATCAATTTAGAAAAAATCTTTGTTGTTTATTTTCAATAATAATAAATTATTATCTATAAACTGCTTGGCAGTATCAGGTAACTGTGTAGCTGGTCCAGAGCTATGTTGATCTATGAACCAGCAAGATTGGGGATGCAGTGGGTACCTTTTCAATGAGTTTAGCCATTGTGGGTTTTTTTTATTCTGATAGTTGTCATCTTTTGGTATATTGTGTGTTACAATAATCATTGAGCAATAGTATTTTCTGCACATCACAAATTGTAGGTCCACCCCTCTGAACAATCTGACACCTTCACATGACGTAACATGGCCAGTGGTTTCAGTGTTGCCAGATTTAACCTTCCTCCCAATAGACCAGGATCACAGTTTCTGGATGATGATGAAAATTGTTGAAGCAGCAAGAATGCCATTCAATGCTATAAATTGTCCAGATTTCAAAATGTTGCTTGTTATATCAAAGACAAGATGGCAATAAAAGATGAGTGACATTCCTCTTATAAATTCTGAAGTTTCAGATGCAGGATTTAATTTCGAGTTTTAGATAAAAATTTAAGCAACATCAGCTGCCCTAATTTAAAATCGTACTTGAAAATTAGTCTTAACTTAAATACATCTTGACATGGTTCAACTTAATTTTATAATAAAGCCAGAGAAGTTATTAATCACTGCTACCGACAACACTGGTTTATTGCTGGGTTTAGGTTATTTATGTGTTATCACATTTATATGTATCCAGACTGTCTCAGATACATGACAGGCACCCCCTAGGAATTGGCACCCTGGGGGACTGCCTGGATGATATAGACAACAAAAGATCGGTGACTGTTTAATCAAAATATGACCCATTTCTCCAATGATCCTCTAATGATTGTCATATCTATAAAATATTTTAGGTTTAGTGGTCACAAATTCAGTAAAAACATAAATCATGGCATCCCTATTATTGAACCTTTTATTACAGATATGAAGTAAAAAATGCTTGAAAAGATGAAAATCTGTAGAAATATCAGGTGAAGCTTCATCATTAAGAACAGGTTTGGCCATCACTCAAGGTTTATTATTGGTATCCATATTTCTAGACCTAAACCTATTGAACTGATGCTGAACAGTTCGCACTGAAATAGTGTTCATTCCAAATGCTTTATTAATGTCAGCAGCTTGAGCAGCATTATGCCCTAATTTGAAATCATACTTGAAAATTAGTCTTAACTTCTTAGGTAGACACCTCCAGTAATAACAAATTATATCTTAATCTACAAATGAATCTGTAGTAAAATATGATTACATTACTAAATTTTTCACTTTTAGCATTATTTTCTATGATGTAAAAAAAAAATAAAGGCAATATTTCATAATAGAAAGTCAGGCTGAAACAATTATTTTACTTACCAGACTGCTCCGTTGCAACTGCAGCAGAGTTTTCAGAGGTTGAGGGTTGCTCAGTTGAATTGAAGACTCCAACTAACATGATGTTTTTAGTGTCATTGTGTTCAACGACTGGCTTGGTTGGGTAATTTCGAGAGGTCAAAGGTTGTACACTTGAACTGAAGTCTTCAAGCAAGGCAACGTTGTTAGTGCCATTGTTTGCAACACGAGGTTCTGTTGTAGGGTTTTCAGTGATAGGAGGCTGGACAGTTGAATTGAAGTCTTCTATTAATGCAATGTTCTTTGTGTCATTATCTTCATCATCATCATCAATGTAAATGTGATCATCATCATCATCGTCATCAGCAACAGCAAGAGTCATTTCCTGTGAATGGACATCGATTGCGGTAACCTGTGACCCAGGTGAAGGATATTGGTTCGCAGGGGGTGTCACTGAACCTGAGAAGGAAAAAGAAACCAATCCCCCATGGATGAAAGAATATATAAATATGAGGATGAAATGGTTTACTAGAATTACACTTTTAACCTGTTCACTAGCAGGTATATTTTTTAACATTGTAACTCCAGTGCAGGGCTTTTCTCGTTTAAAAATTATGAAAATAGATAAGCTTCATTGCATGTTTAAAATGGTTATATTTTCTTACAAATCGACTAATATGTACAAGAGAATATCTAATAAATGTGTTAAAATAAAATATTTTAATAATTTAAACGAGCATGAAATATCTTAAAGCATGGATCTACACACCTTACATTCAGTACATTTATCATAGGATAAGTTATCGGGTCCATGGCACTGAACCGACGACTCGCTAAGACGAGTTATCTGGTCTGTGGCACTGGACTGACGACTTGCTAAGACAAGTTATCTCATCTGTGGTTAAGGAGGAGTAGTCATTTTGATGCATAAACGTTTTTATCAGATATTTCATCTTGAATCTATCATCTTTTATTTTACCATGAATCAAAGGATATTTTTTTGCCACAGAACCCATCTACACTATTTCTTTGTTTAAAAACCCATCATATCATAATTCTTTTTCGTTTATCATAAATCTACTAGATAATTTTTCATTGAATATTACTTTAGACAATTTTTCATAATAAATTAGAATATTATTTTTACTAGATGTTTATGCAACACATGCTATCATGGGTAGGATTGATTAAGCAAATACATCAAAACTTTCATTCACTCTAATGATTACATTATTAAACAATGAAATATCGACAACATAAAGCTTTGATGTTGGTCTGAGACTTACCAGAGTTATGTGACAATCTTCGATCCATCAGGCATGTTCCCAGCTGTTTGGTCATATCAGCAATGCTATTGCATACAACATCCATTGTGCAGACTGGTTCTGTTGGCCCCATCTGCTGGCCAGAGTCAGCAGGTGGAGATATTACAGGACAATCTGAGGGGTTAATGTGGCATACGTTGGATATGACAGGAGTAGAGTCTGGATATACAGAATAGCCAGTCAGTTCATTATCAGGGTTTGAATTGGTTTCAGTTGGTATGTCTGAGGAAACAAAGCCAAAAAGAGTGAATCAAGGCAAACAGTTCCAGTTGAAGTAAACATGATGAATGCAACAGCCTTAATAAACTGGTCTGGGTAGTCACTAAATAGAAAGCATACAGTGTTGGGGGTGATCAATTAAAAAATTGGAAAAACAAGTGATCAATGAATAAGTTACTTCTCTCGCACAGTTGTTGAACAGTGATCACTAAAACAAGTCTAGATGTTCAAAACATAAGTATGAATGCTGCCGGACACGAACTAAGGGACCAATTTAGCATAAACTTACATTGCCAATTAATCCCACCTCCCAACACTAAAAACCTATTTAAAATATAATGAGTAAATATATACATTTTCAGCCCTGTAGCTGGCCTACACACGATACATAGCCAGCAAGACCAGCTTAAAAACTGAAGAAACCTATGTTGGCTGTTTTGGTTGACAGTTTCTAATTATATTAGAATTTTGTTTAAATTGTTCTGGAAGAAAAAAAACCTGTTTTTCACGTTTTCATTTAGACATCATTTTAGGAACTTGAGGAGAGTGCAGATGAATGTTTAAGTACAGGTTGCTTCCCACCAATGTATACACATTCTATCAAACTTTTGGAACACTTGAGACGATGCATCATCCACATATGTATGTATAATAATGAAATTATTAAATTTAAGAAAATATAGCAGTTATTAACAAAGAACACATACATAGATATATATACTTGTATGTATGTAGGTGGTGTGGAATAGCCTAATGGTTACTAACATGGGAAACAGAATCAGAGAACTGAGTTCAAATTTTAGCTTTTACAATATAAATTATAAAATTGAATTTCTGAGACCATTATTGTAACATTTTCTCTTAATTATGAAATTATTAAATTTAAGGAAATATAGAAAAAAAAAAGAAAATTATATAAGATTTTAAATAAATGGTTAGATTGACCGCGGCCCACAAAACAAATGTTGCCACGGGCCTCTGGTTGCCCATATGTGATTTAAACAATGTTATTATATGAGAGATCATTTATCTATCTTAATAATTATTTTTTTTTACACAATTGCTTATAATTCAATTAGCCCAGATTATAAACACAAAAAGGATACTCACTGTTGTGCATTTGTGTAGATATAAAATCAGGTTGAAGAGTATCAGAATGGACATTATATTTGTCAGCAAGTTCAGAAAAAGCCTCAGTCATGGGATCATTGCCAGTAACCGCTTTATAGGGAGAGATGTGTTCATGCGTGGTCACTAGCTTTGTATTAGAAATATCTGAGAATACAATAAAAAAAAAAATTCAAAGGAGGAAATCAGAAAAATCAGTAAAGAAACACATGAATTGGTCATAGAAAAATATATCTCGATTAACAAATTGACAATTCAAATGTAGCCAATAATTGTATTGTGTTAATATTCAAATGGTTCTTCGGACGATTGAACTCCTTCTTGTGTTGTAAACACAACATTTCGGCTGATCCATTCATCGGCCTTCTTCAGGTATAAAATCCTAGTGTGATGAGTTAAATAGAAGTTATGTTTAAAGGGGGGTAACCCTTATAGCACCATGGCCCCGGTTTTTCTGTGGCTTTGTCTTGTCGGGTTTAGGTTTGTTGAGAAGTGGAAGCCACATCGGGTTTATAACACAAATAACAAGGAGTTCAATCATCCAAAGAACAATTTGAATATTAATGACCCTTCTCAAAACTATAGAAAATAGACAATTATAAAACTTTTTTCTCAGATAACTTGCACGTGATCTCTGTACAACAAATACTAAGTGTTTGTTCTTTTTAACTCCTTCAATAAAAAGAAAGCAGAAACATAACACAATTATTGGCTATTGTTACCTTTCCCGTTTCAAAATGGCCACAGCACCAGCTGCTGATGGCGAATTTAAAGTCAAAGAAGCAGATGACAAGATTCCTCAGAACAGCATTTTTTTAGTGTTAGGGTTAGTAGGTAGGTTTGGGGTTAGTGTTTCAACTTCCCAAATGTAATTTCCAGTTCAGGTAAAAAAATCTCTTGTTACTTGCAATGGAACAATAGACGTAGGTGCAGCAGGCCTACCACTTTTAGGTACATCATTTCCTTTTTCCTGGTAAATAAACATGTCCTTCAGTCATTTTGAATTTAAAAAGTGAAAAAACTGTTGAAATTTTCATCTGCTTCATTGACTTTAAATTCGCCATCAGCAGCTGCCACTCATAAAACCTGTAAACTGAAACTTATATTAGATGCCTTTTTCCCTGCAAATAAAAAATATTACTTACATTGTAATTTGGACAACTTCACTTCCCAGGATTCAACTAGAAGTTCTTTCAATTTATCCATGACCTTCCAATGGACAGGACCTGATGAGGCTAACGGTTCCTGCAGACCAATAGTCACTTTCACTTGTTTTGACCATTTCCTCAGAGATTCCTCAAGTTGCTGGGCTTCATCAAAGTCTGTATCATAAATAATCTGTTTTGGGGAGCCAAAATAGGCAAATACATTCTTTGCGATCCCAAAGGCCAGTTCGTCCATGTCCCTCAGTCTTAGGGGCCACAGGACACTGTATTTAGACCAGACATCAATATAGTGGACTAGGCAGGTGTAGTGTCTTGGAGGGGTCGAAAGGTTCAATAGTTCTTGAATATCAATGATGCTCACCTAAAAATTAAAATAATTATTTACTCTTTAGCAGAGATTAACCAAAATGTGTTACTATTCAAGAATTTTAAGTTGACAACTTTGACAGATATATTTTATAGAGAAACAAATAGTATATACAGAAAGTAGAAGTATTGACTGAATTTTGTTAGATGAGATGTCATAATCATTTTATGTGGTTGGTTCAGACTAATTTCCTCATCTTTATGGTACGTTTTGAGCATGTACCGTCCAGCCTCTCCCAGTATGAAAAGGGAGATAATACAAAAGCTGCATTTTCTCAACAATTTGATTTTTGATTTATACAAAAACAGATATTTCAGGAATACCTTGTATAGTGCAGTTTTGATTAGTGCTGGTTTTGATGTAGTATGGTTAATGTATTGCTGTACAAATTAATGTAACTAAGTATGAGCAGAAAAAACACCCCAAAACATCATATTATAATAAGACCTTGAACGGTGCAGTTTTGAACAGAACGGAAGATTTTGGAACAAATTAACCGCACTACTCAAGGTATACCTGTATTTTTGTTTACCTTTCCAACAGCCATAAAATGGTTAGCCTCTATGATTTCCTGATCTGTCCTATCAATGGTTTCGTGATGAACTGAACTGCCCCACTGTGTGGCTGATGGTGGCGGAGCTGGCGAATACTGCAGGGATGTAAGAAATGGCTGACTAGAAGATGAATCGGTGGAGGGCTGATCATGATGTACACCATTGCCAAAAATGCTATGTGAAACAGCTTCCGAGAGAACCTGAATGTTTGGCTTGATGTCCACAAAAAATCCTTCAGGAAATTGGTTATCATTGCTTTCATTTGAGGATTGAGAGAGATCCCCAGCAGATAATAAATTCAGATCATCAGGACACTGGCTGCAAAGAGGGCACATCTTGATGAAGTTTAATATGAGAGCTCGAGGAATGTGTGCATGATGACGATTTATCTGAAATAAGAACAAGACATGGTTTTATTAACAAACTTGAAAATAACAATCTCTCTACACTCAAGTCTTTCAATTTTATATCATAAAAATAAACAGAAAAAGAAAGAAAAAATACTTTATCTATATAAAGAATAGCGTGACTTTTTCTGTTCCTTTGTTTCTCTGTACATAATAATAGACTTTTTCCACTTAAATGTAACAATTTTGCTGATAAAAATAACTCCTTCACATCATTTGAAATAAATAGACACCATAATGCATTTGGTAAAAATATCTGTGTTCAAGCAGTTTCTTCATATTCTCTTATTTGCTTTAAGACTTAATAGCTTGCCACTTCAAAGCTGTTAATCTCATCAATTTCATTAAAAGGTGATTGAACGTTTTAAGTGTAAGTGTCCATTGTTTCAAATGGTGGGTAGGAGATATTTTTATCAGCAAAATATAAATTTTATCTCACTATTATGGACAGAGAAACAAAGAAATAAACAGGAAGGAAAAGTCACACTTTTCATTAAATCGATAACAGAAATACATTCTAGTTGGCAGCCCTTCTGCCAAGGTTGCCAGATTTGGCCACAAGGGGAGATAATCCATGTTTTATATCAGAGCCAAAACGGTCATTGGAATAACATCTAATTTGGAAGTGAGTGAGTCTGGAGGTAGAGGTTCAATACTAGGCTCTTAAGGCAGGCCCACCTCAAGAAGCTGCCTACAGACTTGCTCGATTTCCAAATTCAACATTATTCCAATGCCTGTTTTGGCTAAGTCTCTAATATAAAGCTTGGATTATCTCACCTCCTGGACAAAACTGGGAATCCTTTTTCTGTTGGTAACACTATTTTTTTGTACACTTGCCTCTTGTACGGTGCTTTTGTATCCAAGATGTTTACTGCTGCCTTCTTGCGTGTGAATTTCATAGATGATGCTAAACAATTCATCTTTCAGGGCCACTCGATGATATTTTCCAAACATACCTTGATTGGCCTGTAAAGAAAAATTAAATAAATTTGATCAGGGGAGATAATTCAGAGAAAAGATGTTCAAAATTTTCTCTAGTCAGATAAAAAGATAAAACAATATTTACAAATTTTACAATATAAATATTTCAATAGCAAAAAGGGTCTCCTATATGCTATTTTGATACCTGTGAGGTTTCCTAAACTGTAGATCACCTTCATAAATCTATCAGATTCCAGAATGGGAGCTAACATTCCCAAAGTATTCTGTGATATAAAAAAATAAAAAACTAATAAATATTTGAATGGCTGCACATAAGTGTCCAACGCACTATTTTTAAAAAGTTGGTATTTACGTTATTTTTAGAGCTACCATGTTCAGTCTTTTTTTCTTTCGAAGCTTGAACACTCTGCATTATGATTCATAAAGTGTTCAAGCTTCAAAATAAAAAAGAATGAGTATTGTAGCTCTAAAAATAACGAAAATATCAACTTTTATGTTGCCACACATTTATTATATGACTGCTGCTAAAAGATAAATAAATACATGAAGTTAAAAAATTTCTCAAAATTCTTTTATTTTTGTTTCTTAGATCACAGAAAAAAATGCTTATGTAAAAGCAAAAATAAAAAATCAGGTTTGTATTTTGGAGCCGAAGAATCCAAAACCCACAGAAAACTAATAACTGAACTATTCAATCATTTTTCGTCCCATGTCGTTATTGATCTAAAAAGCAATTTTATTTACAACAATGTTCTTCTACAGATGTAGCATTTTATTAACCAAGTTTATTCTTTTGATCTTTTACAAATATAAACATTTTCCAGGGATTTTTTTTTTCTACTTAAAACTTACATGAAGATATATACATACATGTATAAACATTTCATTAGTGATTATGATCACAATTTTAAGCTTATTCTTGGTTGTATTTACTTATATTGACTTTTTCTTTTTTCAGGATTTATAGAAAAGAAGTCAATTTCATCAGAAGTGTTAACATTTCAGATTTTAGAGAAATTCATAGTGAACATCCTGTTAAGAGACTTTTTATAAGAGAAGCAGACAAAAGCAGATAATATTTGTACAACTGCCAAGGGCATTTCATAGTGGTGTAATGGTTAGCAAGCTTGTCTAGCAAATCATCACTACTGTGTGTAGTGAGTTCTATCCTCACTGGGTGTCTCATACTGGTGTTTTATGCCAAAACTAAACTATGTTTAGTAAATAACTGGAAACTTTCCAATTCACTACAAAGACTTATACCTGATGTTTTTTTTAAATTAAAATTTAGGGAAAACAATGAACCAAAAAAAGCTAAGTTATGTGAAATTACAGATTTTAATTTTTTATTTTATTTAAATTTAGTAAAACAAAACGTGAAACAAAATACTTTATTCACCAATTTGTATTTAAAAGATGGTTGAAACTCCTGCAAGAATCTAAAAGCAGCTCTAAAAATATAACGACTGAATCAAGTCAGATTTTGAAGTTTTTCTATCTTGATGGATTCTTGACGCAATCATTCCAATCAATTTTAATGTACTGTTATATTTGTTCAAAGTTACCGTTAGGGTTTAGGTTCCGTACCATGGCACTAATTCCGTTTTTTTTTTGCTCCCCACACTACCACCAAAAATCAAGTGTAGTATGTTGCTCTACAACTAAAGGTAACTGTATTTCACCATGTATAATCTGCACCGCCCCCCCCCCG
>VCCN01007012.1:2697015-2710935 GCA_006491835.1 Architeuthis dux | reverse complement strand
GTCTTTTCAAAATAGCAGAAACATAAATACACTGATGGCTTGAAAAATCAATTCAAAAAACCTTTACTGAAATTACTTATTCTTAGAGTAAATATATGAAGACCAAGCCAAAACTGGAACAAGATCAGTTCCAGAGAGCATAATAACAGCCAAACAGACCATATAGAGTTTCAGTTATTACCTGACTGTAAGCCAAACCAAAAGATATCAATAAAATCATCGTCAAAATAGAATATTTGAAGTTATCTTACTGCTCAATCATTTGTCAATATTCCTTTTTTTATTACCATAATCCGGGGTGACTTTGTACCTTTTGTTGCAAAAGTCATCCTTTGAGTATTTCTCAGTTATCAAAACTGCTGAAGCAATGGTTTTTATTTTGATATTGGGATTAATGTCTCTACTTTCCAAATCAACTTGTGACTCCTTAAAAATGTCTTCCTGGTTAGAAACTATCTTTCCTCCATACAAGTATCTTTTCCCTTAGCCGATTTCTTCGTTTCGACCTCAGTTCACTTAAAACCTCTTATCACAAACAAACTCATTTCGGTCCATAAAAACCGACTAACGACAGAAACTACTATTTACCTTACACTCTTCATCACAAACCTCTCACTCAAACTCTTTATATATTTATGACCTTTATTTTTGACAACTATGTACGTCAATTTTACTCTTATGTTTTTGTTTATTAAATGCAACATTTCATTTCTGACGCTTTTGTTTAATTCCTTATTATGTTTACATGCTGGTTTCTTTGTTAGTATTTGCCGCCATAAAACCAATATGGCCGATTATTGCCTTCCTCACTTTGACCACCTTCCTCTCACTGTGAGGACAGCCATTGCTACTACTGCTACTACATCCACTGTCTGCCATGGCAGGTCTACTCTCACTACTACTTTCAAATAGAGAAACCATCTACGTTCTCTCTCAACTTACAACTTTAATTAACAACTTCTCCCTTGTTATCAACATCTTTACAAATAATAATCTTGTAGCAACTTCAACTCTACACATATACTACATTTCTTGTTTTTGCATTTTGAGGCCCCTTCTACGATATGATCTCCAAATTGGGCCGATGTTAGAATTTGTTTCAAAATTTTAGGTTGACATTTGCTTTTGTAAAATCCATCTTTTAAAAAAAAATAATTACCCGAAGAGGCTTTTAACAGCCAAAACACGTGTAGTAATAATAAAAAATACTTAAATCTAATACATTTCTCTTTTTTAAATATTCACTTTCTTCTCGTAGGAACTCTCATAACTTTTTACTAATATATATAGTAGTAGTAGTAGTATACAAATACAAATCATATAAGAAATCCGATATGTTGCTGATAATATTTTAATCAGAGTACTCAACATCTGAAAAAGTTAATGTAGGAATTAAAACTATCATTTGGAGCTAATATCTACTATTGAAAAGAAGCCTTTATAGGCAACAGTTGCCTATAAATGCTTCTTTTTAATAATGTATATATATATACACACACACACATATATATATATATCTTGCAAATACAATTAACACTATTACCAATCCTGCATTATTTTTTTGTAAAGTAAAATATGAAGTTTTTTTCTTCATGTGGTATAAGTTATTTGTATCTTCAAATTTAAATGCGTGATGGTTTCATATTTTCCTTTGTTTGTTGATGAATTATTTAAAGATACTAAATAATACTATAGATTAGGCGTGCACGACTCAAAAGCGGCAAAGGCCACATTTGATTGCAGAAAATTAGCTGCAGGCCGCAAGAGTCAACTATCAGACTAAAGTAAATTACAATTAAAAAAATAACTTACAAATTATGAGTATGTTATTTTTAATTATAAAAATTACGTAAGTGAAGTGAAGCTTTGAGCTAGGTTTATACATATACCTAACTCAGACTTACTTGGCTTCTATAGGAATGAATAAAGAAGGGGGTGGTGGGCCTATTTACAATATAAATATGATGTGAAAACGAGCCCTTACTTTGCGACATTCGTGTACACGAGTTGTATTTCCCTTGTTTTGATTTTCAAATTCCCACATTGAAATGTTGCTGACGTCATTGGATCTAATATTAATGTTAACATGTTATTATTAAAACAAACAAACAATTTATTTTAAATTAAGAACGACACTATCGATTCAATTTATGATTAATTTATTTAAGGAATTATCTTTGTTTTAAATTCTCTCCCCTTTAAAAAAAAAAAAAAAAAGTAATAATAAAATGTTAACAGTAATATTAGAATTATTATTTACTTTGAAAAATTCAATGAGGAAATTTGAAAATCAAAACAAGGGAAATATAACTCGTGTAAACGAATAGAGCAAAGTAAGGGCTCATCATATTTATATTGTAAATAAGACTCCCCGCCCCCGCTTCAGTAAACCTCAAACTAAAAACACTGAAATTCCTTCTACGTGGTGGAGGTGAATATTAACTTTACTCAAACTAAGCCAAATCTGGCAAAAGGCCACGGTTTTTGAAAACTGGCTAGAGGATTTTAAAAAATACGTTAAGGGCTCTTGTCTTTTAGTTTAAATAAAAATTAAATTCCGATTGAAGAGATTCTTACTAGCGAAATGGCAACTTTGCTTGACTAATGGTAATGAAACATGTTTTTTGTTTTGTTTTGTAAATAGTCCTGTTGAGAAAACAGGAAATCATTTTCTAATTCCGTGGGCATGACAACTCGTGTGCGTTTGCTTTGTAAATGAATATTCTTTTAATTAAAAAAAAATAAATTAGATATCTCCGTTTAGTTTATTTACGTTTTATAAATAAATAAAACGGGAGATGATATTTCAAGTGCATAACCAAAATATCTGAATGGAGACAAAAAACAAATGAGATTTTTAAAAAGAAATGTTTAATGATTGACAGAGAGAAGATTAAAGAAATACTTATATTGCCGGAAGTACACACAACAACAAAGAACGTCATAACAGTTAGTAGTTAGAGAGTAACCACATGGTATTTTAACACGTAGATACATATTCTATTCATATCTAGTTAACCTCATGAAATGCTATAGTTATAACTTATATTACCCTTGAAGAATTCTTCCTGGAACTGGATGTTGGTACACACAAGACATTTTTCAATTTTAGTTGAGGAAAATCTCTCAGTTGAAACTGCTTCTGTTTGACGTAGAACTTCAGTTGTGGGTCATCCACACTGGGGTCTTCTTTCAATATTCTTAAGATACGAGTAGCCTTCTCTCTGTTCACAATACAATGATTCTGCGATTTGGATATAAATTCATTGACAAAATTGTCAAATCTTTGTTTAAATTCGACAACACTTTCAGCTTCTTGCACCTCCATATTGATTGTTGACTTGGGTAATTACTTCCGGGTTAAAGAGTGAGATGTTAAAGGGAGATAATCAAGAGTTACAGTTTGTCGATGGTTGTTTAGATCAGTGATAACCAACCTGGGGCTGAACCCCTTTTTTTTCACGAACCCCAAGACATTTTTCGCGAACACTGTAGGTTCGTCTACAGTGTTCGCGAAAAATGTTTTGGGGTTCGTTAAAAAAAGGGGATTCAGAGAAGCTTGATTAAAATTGTTAATATTACATAAAACATTTCTGTTTTGACAAAAACATCATTTTGTGAACAATGTCGAACCATTTCTGCGATTGTTAGGTATTGTTTAATTTTCCTTATTGATATACAGTGTGCTATTTTATGAAATGGTATAGTTTTTAATAAAGGAAAATGAAAAGATGTGTACGTATATATACTTTTTAGTATCAAGTTTAAGGGTTCTTTCTAAGTGTCTCAGTAATATTTGGTGTTCGTATAGTGAAAGAAAAAAGGTTGGAAAACACTGGTTTTGATCAGCGTTTGTTCAACTATTTCAGTGTCATTCACCCTCAAGTCTTTATTACAAAAACTGGTAAGGGTCTAGATCCGTTAACAAAGTCGAACAAAAATAAAAACATTTTTTTTTTCGCTAGTACGCGCGAACCCCTGGGCGGACACACGCGCACCCTCGGGCAGCCCCACGTGGCCTCCACCAAAAAACCTTAATAGTACAGTACAATTAGGGTTTAACCTCAGAATTTAGTTTGACAAACTGAAACTGGGAATATATAGAGGTGTTCTACGTTATCTTCGTCTAAAAAAATTAGGTGATGGTTTTTCGAGTTATTGACACAAAATGGCGGCCAATTGGATTTCTGAATGTTTTCGTTTATTGCTTTTAATGGGTAAGACAATCAAATTTGATAATTGAAATAAATATCATTTCTTATGTTATGGCAGTTGTATAATCTATTTACATCAAAGTTTTCAGTACTAAATGTATCATTTGAAATTATTGGCCATTATAAGTACAAAAATCGTTTACGTGCACTTGATAGGAATATTCCCATTCCTGCTATGAGAAGACTAATTGATATTTCAAAATTTGACCTAAATAAATTACCCGCATAATTTTCTTATCTTTCAAATGACACCAAAACAAACAAGTGCCGAGTTACCTTTGTTGCAATTTATGTACATCAGTAGGAATACGATTCTCAACCAAAATACTAGTCCGGTTCACTGTGTTAAAAATACAGAGTTTCGTTCAAAACTTTTGTAGATTAGCAAAACTATACATTTTTAGAATCTTCAGAGCATGGAAAATCCGAAAATTAATGTTGGCATTTGGACAGACACCTGCATGGCCACCATTTTGGATTTTAGAAGTGGCCACCATAAAATACATGTTTTGCAATATTAGTCAGGTTCACTATGTATTTTCGTTCAAAGTTTTTGTTGATTAGCAAAACTATACATTTTTGAAATCTTCAGAGCATGGAGAATCAAAAGAATAATGTTGGCACTTGCGTAGACACAGCTGATGGGAAATACACCACACATGGGACAATCACTGCAGTGTATCAGAAGGCCAATGCTCCAGGGGAAGTCATCGCACCCAGTTTGGAACTTGTGAGGCAAAGAATCTATCATTTGCCCAATATCATGTACTGAGTAAGCCAAAATTAAACCAAAACCTGGAATGGTCAGGAGAGCACAAGAATTTGAGCTCAACACCACATGGTTTGCTGAGTCTTATAAACTGATCATCCTCGGCTGGATCATAGTGTCCTCCCTGTCTAGAGAAAAGGATGATGGAGAACAGAGCAGTAGGCCTGGTTTAGCTGGATTCATGTCATTTGGCCAATCCGTGACCCAAGTTGGTGCACTACCGCTGCTGCCAGAAGTTGCACACAAGTGGTCTACAATGCTGACTGTAATTTTTTCCAGTTGAAGAGCTTGGTGGTTGGTGAAGAACATCCAACAGTGATTACCTTCAAAATGGCTACAAGAAGGTGGTGCAGTTCCTTGATTTAAGAGATGATCTGTTCTTCCCAGGCTTGGTGAGCTACATACTGTGATGACTGCACTGAGGGCACTAGGTACATTTATTGAGAATTCTGGGATTGATGATGCGTAGATTGAGGCTGATGTATATGTCTCCGCCACAAAAGTGTGCCCAGTACAAGAGAACTTTTTGTGCACACATCCATACATACATGGCTCTATATAAACATTTCCTAGACAAGTTCTCACAGAAAAACCAAACCTCAAATACATCTGCTCAAAGCCAGTGAATGAAATCCAGGAAGCAGTTTGAAGATAACTACCATGATGAGGCTGATACATGATTTGCTTAGCAGCAGCTGCATCATAGCACTGTCCTGAAGCACAGATGGTCTTCTTCAGCTAAGATACTGATGTCTTGGTTCTGAGTGTTGCACACTATGACAAGCTCTGCAAACACACTGCAATATGTATGTTATCAGGTACTTGTCAGGGAGATTGAGCCAATCTGGATTGCGCAGGTGAGATACTACCTACCACTATAAAGGTATCACCTGCCTCACAAGCCATTGTAGAGTTAGTCAGATGTAAGTGTAAAGCCAATTGCACAACCCAGAAGTGTTCATGCAGGAGACAACTTTGTTTGTATGGAAATGACTAGAGAAATGACACAGACTGTAATGCCAAAAATGACACTCAGGACAGTGATGAAGATCTGTAAAAGCATATTCCTGAGTGATATAGACGTAGTAGATCCTGCTTAGAGAACTTATAGTGCAACCTGATAACTAACAAAGCTGTTGTCTTGCTTTATAAATCCGTACCTATAACTTCAAAGAACTTGCAAAATGTATTATACAATGAAGTTAGATCGCAAATGTAAAGATAATGGTTTTAAAATACCTTTGTTTGTAGCTTTTCTATAATCCTTAGCTCTATTTTGAGGCCATTTATTGGATTAGCACACTTAATTATGTTTCTAGGTTTAGTAGAAGTCGTGATAGCACAAATTATGTATTTTACGGTGGCCATTTTGAAAATCTCAAATAGCAGCCATGCAGGTGTCTGCACAAATGCCAACATTGATTTTCGGATTCTCCATGCTCTGAAGATTCAAAAAATGAATAATTTTGCTAATCAAAAAGATTTTGAACAAAACCCTATTTTTTAACACAATGAACCAGACTAGTATTTTGGTTGAGGATCGTATTCTTAGTGATGTACATAGATTGCAACACAGATAACTCGGTCTAGAAAGGTTGTATTGGTGTTATTTGAAAGATAAGAAAATTATGCAGATAGTTTTCTCATAGCAGGAATGGGAATATTCCTATCAAGTGCTCGTAAACGATTTTTGATCTTATAATGGCCAATAATTTCATAATGATGCATTTAGTACTGAAAAATTTGATGTAAATAGATTGTATAACTACTATAACATAAGAAATGTTTATTTTAATTATCAAATTTGATTGTCTTACCCATTAAAAGCAATAAATGAAAACATTCAGAAATCCAATTGGCCGCCATTTTGTGTCAATAACTCGAAAAACCATCACCTAATTTTTTTAGACGAAGATAACATAGAACACCTCTATATATTCCCAGTTTCAGTTTGTCAAACTATTTTGTGTCAATAACTTGAAAACCTGAGTTTTTTAAAACTTTTTTTCTAAAAACTAACAACTTCTAGGAAGATTGTTATGGTCTAACGGATTAAAAGCACAAAAAATTACTCGTGAAAAAAATTGTTTCTAGTTTTTTTCAACTTGGTTAATTGATGTAGATCTTTATCCCAAATCTCATTCACCCATGACTAAATTTCCCTATGTTTTTCATCTTCTCCCTTGTGTATAATTTTTATTCATAATTCATTTTGTATGATGAGCAAAAAAAGCATAAGTTAGCTCATTACTCAAGTCTATTTTATTCATGTTTTTTGAACATCAAAAGAGAAAGCAGCAAGGAGTGACAGAAAAATTATTAGAATTTTTCTAGTTTATATAAAGTTAGCAAACATTCTTAGAACTTAGAATTAGGTTTTTAAAAATAATGTTTTCGTATTTTTCAAGTATAGAAAATATGGCAATCTTTGCAAACACGCATCACCTCTCAGTCATCTTTGTTTGGCAATTTTTCATTTGGCCATTTTGAATGGCTGAAAGTGGCTAGATTTTTACCGTTTTTAAAAATAACGCCATTCTTGGTCTAAAAAATAGTTTTTTGAAACCTACCTCCTAACGCCAAACCTACCTACTAACTAACCATAGGCCCAAACCTACCTATAAAACTGACTATCAAAAAAAAAAAATCATTAAATAAAAAAATTATTTCAAAGATTTTTAATAAATAAACAGCTAATGATGCTTACAGCCATTCAAAAATTAACACTTTTAGCCATTTAAAAGTTGCCAAATTAAAGATGGCAGAAGGTGGTGATGCTTGTTTGCAACGATTGATGAAAATATAAATATCCAAGTAAATTAAGTCATTCAACCTTCATGTTTCACTCACCCCTATAGTTTCATTCATCCCAAAAATAATTCCATGCACCCTGGGTGAATCATTCACCAGTTTAAGAAACACTGGTTTAGATAATACAGAGGAAGCTGCCTATTGTGATCATTTTGTTGTATAGCCATCTTGGTCCGCAGAAGGAAAATCCTGAACTTGGAGAAAAAGGAAGACTCGAAACTTGTTTATAAAAATATGAGGAAATATTTTTATTTCATAAGATACATTGTGTCATGGCAGAGAATGAAGAGGGGGAGAGAGACAATGAGAGCCGAGAGACTGTTCCCGTGCTCCCAAGCCCAGCTGCTGTCTGTCTCTGAGGGCGTCCTGTGTCTCTCTCTTCTTTTATGGGGTTCGAACGCCCACGCTTGTTTTCCAGCCACCACCTGCAGGCAGGTCAATATCCTGCCTACGACCACTGAACACCAGGTGCGTCAGTTTCCCGTCCTGGACACCTTGCAGTTGATATCCTGTTTATCTTTCACCACCTGTGGGGGTCAAATCAGTGACCTCTGCCCATGGCCACCTAAATATCCAACAATTTTGGAACAAGGTCTTTTAATTAGCAATAACTGGCTGATAACATTAAGCAAAGGATGTTGAAATTTGAAAAATTTTAATTCATTGTAAACTTACATTCATTGGTATGTTATTAAATTCATTGTTATAAACAACTTTACATTATAAAAATAGTAAGTGGGTAATTTTTAATTCATTTTGAATAAAGTGTCCAGGACTGACTGATTTTGATAACAATAACCATCTAATAGCATTATCCATGATCATATATCCTATATAGTTAGACACAGACTCACTACAAACTATTGTGGCCTTGTAACAAACAAAGTTGGATTGTAAATTGCATTTTGATTAGTTATATGAATATACTTCCTGGGATAATTTTTTTTTCTATATCCCAAAATGTTTGGTAGTAAAAGCCTACAAATACATAAGGATTAAAGCATTTGTAACAGTGAACAGAAAGCAAAGAAAAATATCTTAACATGCATACACAAACAAAATCTAAGTAAATGCAAAACAACAAAATTACATCTTTATTATTATTGTTTATTTTTACACAGTATATACAAATATATATTTTTAAACACATAAAATTAACTTTTATTTTACAGTTCCATAGGTCTCGAATTTGGAGAATAGTAGGTATGGAAATTATATTTACATAGGATGCAGATCCATTTGTGGCTTTGGCTCAGAGGTTAGAGCGACAGACTGAGAAATCTAAGGTTCAATCCAAAGACACAAATGGATTTTATGTTAAATGGACATAAGTGACAGTCTGCCTTTGTTTTTTTTTGTTTTTTGTTTTTTCCAGCATGGTCATCTTTGAAGAATTCAAACAAAAATGAAAGCGATTCTCATTTTTATCTTTCATTTCCTCTAAAAAAAAAAAAAAGAAGAAAATGTCTGATTATTGTCCGGTCATCATACAGTTGCTAATTTGATCACATCATCTTGTAACTGCTTGCAAACTTACATTCTTTGTTTTTATGCTTAGTTGTTTTTCTCATTCTACTTATGAAAATGAGTCACAAATAAAAGGTATAAGCCATCAAAAAAAAAAAAAAATGAAATAGCGATCTCAGAACATTTTTTCCTTTTTAGACATTCAAACTGTCCTTGAGACACACACACAAATTATAAATTGGATCAATTTCAATAAAGGATTTCTCATAATAAAACCAGCAACCTTTTTGCAGTTGGATGTTTTACTCTGAAAGAGCATACACACTACCCTTGATGTATTCTAGTGGGATTGGCAATCATGCTACATCATCCTTTCAGATTGTCCTTAAGTTTCTAACAGGAGTTGTGCAAAGCACACAAACTCTGCACAGACATAAATATTTGTCTATTTTTGTTGAATTTGATGGTTGAGGGACTGATGAAGAGAGAGATGGCATGTGTTGCATTTGGAGCTGTGCAAGGAGTTGGAAAAGTTTTATTTTAAAAAAAAATGATGGATTTGGCAGGTGGCCAGAAAATTCACTATGGAGCCATTATGAAGGAGCGTGTTGAAAATGTCCTCTTTGACTTTCCTCAAAAATAGGTTTTGTAGGGATTAAAAGCTGAACAACTAACGATACGGTCCTAATTGGAGTGTACACCTGAAGAAGGCCATAGAATGGATCAGCTGGAACGTTGTGTTAACAACATAAACAACAAGAACACTTGAACCACTAATTTCTGGAGGGAAATCATTAAAAAATATTGATAGTACATTAATCTGGTGTTAACAGTTTTATTATGAGACATCTTTTAGCATGACTGTACAATGCTAAGCCAGCATAATGATCTCAAACCTGAATTCCATCAAAATCATCATCCTCTAAAAATAAATACCAAGTTTTTATAAAGATCCTAATTTATTATTAATAATTCTTTTTCATTTTTATGCTACTACTTACCTTCATCTCAACATCTCTGCCCCCATTGCAACTTTTCTCAGACTGGACTCCTCTCGGCCGTGAGCAAATACACAGTGCAGATTTATTCTTTATTTCAATCCATGCTGCTTCTTTGCTCACGGCCGAGACGGATCTGGTCTGAGAAAAGTTGCTGGTGGGGCAGAGATGTTAAGATGAAGGTAAGTAATAGCATAAACAAATGAAAAAATTGTTGTTAATGATTTATAATACTTCATCTACTAAAAAGTAAATAAATAAATTTGTTTATCCATCATAAATGTTTTTCAGTTATATTTTGGACAAATGCAGATAGAATAGATTAACATCCCTTGCTTTTTCAGTTCTATGCAGGTAAGCAATGTAACTAATAGTGGATCAGTTTTTTATGAACAACTAATCATCATTTGCTGAAAAATCTATGAATATAACTTGGGAAAGTTTTAAAATTTTCAGTGCATATTTCAACATATTTGAGGAATTTCTCTCTGAATGATGATTTAATTATTTTGGCTCAACGGAGGTGAATGTCAGTATATTTATTCACAATGCAAGTAGATTATTACTAGTGAAAGCTCATGTTTTTATGTGAAAGACATATTGTTGAACTAAATGAGAAAAAAAATTAAATACTGTATGTGTCAGACTAGAAGACAAATGGTTTACAAGGGTATCTTTAGAGGACTACCACTCACTGTAACTCATCAAAGTCACATAATTGTCCATATTCAGTTTTGGTAGGCAGGCCCCCCTACCAAAACTGGATATGGACAGTTAGTCATAATACCAGCAAAATGAATGCAGTGTATTATTTGCATAGTTTTTTTTAAAATTAAATGTTTGTCTTAACCGACATATACAGTAACATTTTTATGTTTTATTAATTGTAATTAAAACTGCTTATTTTATTGTAAATGCTGTCTTGCTCCAGGAAAGCCTAATTTCAGAATTCAATAATTTATGCTTTTCTTTTGCCAAAAAACAAAATATTCAGCAACTGTTTTCTCACAGCCGTTATTATAAATATAAAAGTTTAATGTTTTAATGAAGACAGCAAAAATATTGGATTCAGATATGTGTAACTCATATTACCTAACTTACAATGTTATAACAAACACTGCCATTTTTGTCTTTATTAGTAAAAATTAAAAAAAGATAGCAAATCAATGTTTTGTGTATAAAAGGAACATATAGTTACATTTCAGGTACTGGCTTATCTTGAAACAGAAACAATGAGCCTCATGGATTTCTGGGACATATATATGTCCATGGGTGTCCATTAGAGGTGCAAACATTTGCCCCCTCCTGGATCAGGTCTTCTCACCGAGGGCAAGTGGATTTGAAAGTTACTTATAGTCAATAAAGGATAATGGAGCAGTACAATTGTTTTATGTAAGCCCAACTTAATGTTCCTATATAAAAAGACTGTATTATTATTCACTGGTAACAGGGTTGCCGCTAAGATATATTCTGAATATCCCCACCCCCACCCCCTGGAAAAGTGGGAGTGGATGTCCATGTACATGTCCCAAGGTTTATATGTCCCATATATCCTTTTTAGAAGTCTACTCTGAAGTATGTGTCACAAAAAATAAAGTAAATGAGATTTTTCTGGCTTTTACAACTGCAGACAATGACATCATCATAGTATGAAAGCCACACAGAAATTAGTCTGCATTACATGACAGATCAGGAAAGTTATGTAGGCTAGGTGATCTGCTAATTCTGTGTTTTTCATCTGTCCCGGAATAAATGTCTAATGCAGTGGTTCTAGCATCCACCTGGGTGGCGTTTGTTTGTTTCAAGGGGGAATTGATGTGACTAAGTTTCTAGCTTGTAGAAATTCCATAAATGTCTATGATTCTGATTTACAAATGGCTGTTGTTGCTTACAAATGAAAAGGAATTAGAATTAGGCAGTTATTAAATGCTTACTTGTCAATCATTTCTTCTATATAAGTAACTGGCAAGTTACACTAGTAGTACAAATGTATGTTGTATGTACTCTTTTAAGTAATTTACTTTTTAATAAACCTTTTAAATTGCCTTGCAGCCACAATTAATTTGATAATGAGCACCCACCACATTGATATACTTACTATAACATTTTCCTTAATAAAACCTTTGAACTGAATGTTGATGTTTTTCTTTAAAATGACAAGCTACTACATGTCTCTAAAAAAAAAAGTCTGTGTTGAGTACTTCTCATATTTAAACTACAGGGGGGTGTTGACATGTAGCTAGGTGCCATAGGGGCGGGGGGCGTTGGGCTGAAAAAGGTTAAGAAACACTGGTCTAATGGGACAAATGTATCCCAACATGACTTTCATGGAAAGTTTTTAATTTAATAAAAGAATAGTTTTCTTAAACCATTAGATAAAAATTAACATAAATAAATCTTTATTATTATTGGATGAAATATTGTAACACCATTTTTTATTAAATTTGATTAGTTTTTACCTTCATCCTAATTTTAGTTGTTTTTATACAACTTATTCATTTGAGCCACTGTTTCTATGGCAACGAATAACAGTGCAATCGTAAATAAACGCACTCCCTACAACAGTAAAAGCAGCTAGGCATAAGGCTTACTCTTTATTTAATAAGTTGTATAAAAACTAGTCAAATTTAATAAAAAGTGAAGAATTAACATATTTTTGACTCTTTTTGTACCCTTTTAAAATTCAGGCTTTAAGCACCTTAACAGGTTAGTCTTGAAAGGGTTATACTGTATTACTGTTCATATTAGTAAGCTTTAAGTCCCAAATCTTTGATATATTAAGTATGTGTGTGTGTTTAGAATGCATGGATTAATTTCAGCCAAACTTAGATTTTCTTAGGCCCAGAGTTCAAATTCAACTGTGCTTTTATTTACTTATTTCTTTCACAAAAAATGACCAAACCATTTTTAAATTTCCATTTCAAAAAGTTTCAATCTCTCATGAAAACAAGATTACAAGGCATGTATATAATTATGGATTCTAGTTAAAGTTATATTACTTGAAATAACCTAATCAACTGCTTATCCATGAGATACTAGTATATGGGCGGGATTTTCAGTTAGATCTCTACTTTATACAGTTAAACAAAAGGACAAAGATTCGGTTTAGCAAACCAGATGGACACAAAGTAAGGGTCCAGTTTATCATTATATTTACATTGTAAATCAAACCTCTCACTAAAAACTTGAAAAGTTTTGGAATTTTCAAAAGCTAGTATGCTAAAAACATTCCCCAGGGTCCCATTAGTAACCACAGAAAATTTGGTGGCTATAGCTCTAGCTGTCCTTGAGTTATGCAATGACAGACATTTGGTGAATTAGAGTAAGATTTTCAAATATGTAGAAACAGGCATTTTGTTTATGTCCCTCTTAAAATGTATTAATAAAAAAACATCTAAAAATGTTTCATTATGAAATCTATGACTAGTTGGAAGGCACATTTACTCAGCCAAAGTCTCCCACCACATTTAGGATTATCCCCCCAACAACCTGAATCACCATGTGATATAAAAGGAGGAAATAAATAACTTAGTATTGCAAAATATTAGTTGAGAAGCTATATTTTCCTGGCGCTGGTGTGAACAACTGCTAAACGGGCAGCCTAAATTGTAAATGTTAATAAAGAAACAAGCTCTGTGAGGGGATTGAACCCGCATCCACC
>VCCN01007012.1:2663242-2682338 GCA_006491835.1 Architeuthis dux | reverse complement strand
GGATATGAATGACTTTATGGTTCTACTGTAAAATTTCACTTTCCAACAAGTACATATAATTCAGTATGTGAATGAAAGAATACAAATATTTTTTTACTTTTGTTTTTGGTATTTGTGCAACACCATCAAGTCATGTGTGGAGCTTTTTGCAAGCCACACTTGTCATGTTAACCACTTCTATATGCATAGAAATTGGTGACTGCATCAAGGAGGTGAAGACAGCCGTCTCGATCTCCCACTTAACAAACAACAATATAGTACAATGAACAATGGTGCATTTTAGGTCCTGGCATCAACCACTTGTCCAACTGCTTCCATTCTTCATGAGAACCGACTACTTATTCCAAGCTCTCCATTTCCTTGCTCACTTCTCTTCCAAGTTTTGAGGGCAGCATCAGACGTTCATGCTGAAAATGAAACTTACTTTGGTGCCAGGTCTACTAGCTCAGATGTGCTATCTTGTTTGATTCAAAATTTGAGAAGCCCCCTTCTTACATGGACAGAGTGCATACATAGCTGTCAATACTCAAAAGAAGCCAGAAATTGTATTCTTGTATCTATGAGAAGAATATGGGAGGTCGGAGTGGTGTGACGGTTACCGGCATGAAAAATGGAATCAGTGAGTTCATATTCCAGACAAGTCTGTTTGCATTCACTTTGCACATATGCTCTTGGGAAAGGCATGAATTCATCTCATTTCTCCCAGATGGGTGAAATAACAGGACAGAGTGGGCTCTCAAACCTTGGTTAGTATCCAGTCTAGGAGAAGGACAACTCTGAATTCAAAATGAGGAGTGGAATCCACTCTGCCCAACCACCAGATATGGGTAAAATAGCAAAAAAAATGTAAAAACGCATTTGCTAAAGTTGATTGGCGGGAAAGCTAAGGACCGATTGGAGCCAGGATTCAGGAGGATAAGAACAGTAAGCAGAAGTCAACCAGAAAGATATTAAATGAAAAATGTGTTTCAATAGCCAACAAAGGTACAAAGCAGAAGGAGGAGGAGACACGTCAAATAAATCATTTCATTAGAAACCGTCAACTAAAACAGTCAACGTCACCATGGGTTTCTTCAGTACAGGTTGCACCAATGCAGCTAGAGAGCTGAAAATTCAAAGATTAACTCATTAACTTTTTTTTTCAAGAACCCCCCCCCCCCATCTTTTTGGGGAGGTTCATTATGCTTAATTGGTCTCTTATTTTGTATCTGGCAGTGTTCATGCTGGTGTTTTGAAAATATGGACATTTTAGTGATCCAACAAAAGGCAAGAGAAGTAACATTCATTGATCCCCCTTTTTGCCAATTTTTTAATTGATCACCCCAAAAGACGTTGGTCACGTGATGGTTTCTATTGAGTGACTAACCAGACCTGTTCTAATTTTCTTTTTAAGATCATTGTGAACTCATGTTTTAGGCTGTATCAAGTGACTTGATATACAGCCATGATATATTGTATTATAAATCAGAAAATTGTTATCAAAAACAGGTTGGTATACCTGTAACAAAGCCTGTGAATTTTGACAAAATTTACAAGTCAAATTACTGTACATGCCAGACTATTAGACAATTGGTTTACAAGGGTATTTGGAGGACTATTCCTCACTGCAACTCATCCAAGCCAATAGTCAATATTGAGCTTTCGGTTGTTTACTAATCATAATACCAGTGCATTGGACACAGTATAATATTTGCATAGTTTTTTTAAAGTTTTTTTATTAATAATTAAATGTCCGTCTTACATACTGACATATACACTTTAAGCTATAAAATCTTCCAGTTGAAAACAGAAACCTGCACACAGACAGCTGCTTAAGAAATGTTTCTGTATAAGTGAGATGTAGCAATAAAAATAGAAGTACATATGTTAACAATTTAGGTAATAATTAGATATGTGACAGAAATGTCTAACATTAAAATCAGAAAAGAAAGCCATTAAGTTTCATGCCAAAAATTTAGCAGTTTGTTAAAATTAAGGTAGTTGCAGAGAAATAGAAAATATTAGTATGAAATAAAAAAGGAAAAGGAAGAAACTTTTAGTGAGTCTAGTCAGTTATCTGTTTATTTATTCTCTGATCTAACCACATCTATATTTTGATTATAAAATAATGTGCATATACAGATTGGAATGCCCATTATTCAAATGAATCAAAGTTCAAATGAAAACCTCTTTGCATCTCAGAGCAAATTTTCTCATTTTTGTTCCCAGTTGCCTAACTTTTTATAAATCAAATATAAGCCTTGAAGAAATCAGTAACAGGTTTGGTTAAGCTCTCAATAGAAATCATAGTGTTACCAATGTCTTTTGGCAGCATGTCATGTTGGAGAGATCAATTAAAAAATTGGAAAAAATGGGTGCTCAATGAATAAGTTACTTCTCTTGCCTTGTGTTGGGCAGTGATCACTAAAAAGTTTGATTTTCACAAAGCAAGCAAATTGAACCCACTCTATTTAGGGATTTTAGGGAATTTAAAAAAAAAAAAATTTGAATAGGGGATTTTAAAAAAAAGATTGTCAGCCCCTCTAGCTCCATTGGTATGGCCTGTACACGCGATACATACATAGATAGATGACCAGCTTAAAAACTGAAGAAACTTATGTTGACAGTTTTGGTTGACGGTTTCGAACACCACAAAAGATACAAATAAATATAATCAAGGAACGGTTCATGATTAGTAGACAAATTTCTACGTTACAAATGCATATATACATCAACTTATGCCAGACTGACTCACGTCCGATCGCAGATACATCCCCATAACAGCTTAAAACCTGTTATGGGAATTTCAGTTATTGTAGTGTAACGAAATACACCCAGATCATGTTACCGGTAGCTGTTGCTGGCCAGATTTGAAATCTGTGTTAAACTGCCTATGTGATAAACTGGACAGATCGGGTTACCGAAAACCTTTGAAGATTTGAAAAGAGGGGATTGTATGACCAGTAGCATATATAAGGGGTAGATTAAAATGGTTATAGGCAGTTGGGGTCGAGACCTGAAACGGGTTCGCACCAGAGAGCGGGGGTGAAAGCCAGTTAGAAGCAGTGGCCAGTTGGAGATTTGAATCCGGAGCGACAGGTCAGAGACAAAATGGCTTCTTCTACACGGCTTGAGTTACCAGCTTGATTTTCGTAGTAGTAGTAGCTCTAAAAAGTGACCAACTCTTTTAGACAACCACATGCAACAGAATTTCCGTACCTCGATGAAATACGCAGACCAGCCCAGAAATTAACCTGCATATGCAGAAATAAAACCCCAGATTTCAATTTGAAGATCCGTGAATTTTGTCGTCTTTTCTCATGTTTGGGGAACGGGGAAGGAGAAAGTAAAAGAACAGACACCTTGCTGGTTTAAGTTAATGACTTAGTGAAAGAAATGTAATGGATGACATTTGTCCTTTTCTTTTCGGAAAGGCAAGGAAGAAATAAGTACAATATAGAGGTTTAGGTAAATATGCATGTGTCATGGTATCTTGTGTTGTCCAGTGGATACCTTTCACCACAGATCGAGTTGCATCCATACTACCAGAATGTAACCAGGACACAAGCCAATGCATAGCTGCATATATGCATGACTGAATAAAATCAATCCATGGATAAAAAGGGAAGACATGCACATACAAGTCGAACATAATGCAATGAAAACATAAAAAGTAGAACAGCATGACATGTAAAATACAAAGTCATAACACACATACAAAGAGAACTCATAGCAGTGATCTCAAAGGTCATTGAGAGAGAGATTTCAATCACTGCCAAGTGCTCAAGAAATAAAGTCTTGTGTTAAAGTTTAAGAAATATCTACATGCATAAAAGGAGGGACACATGCATTAAACACTGTGTAGCATGATGTCTCGCAGGCCATTGCTAGTGAATTTAATTTTCATTGGGTGCTCCATGAATATAGTCTTGTACCAAAGTTGACAAAGCGAGCAAATATCTATATACAAAAGGAGTCCTTATACATACACAATTGTAGGTGTAGAGTGGCGAAAGTGGTTACTATTACGTAAAACGTAATCGGCGAACCGAGTTTGTGTTTCAGCCCAGGCAGCTTATATTTACTTCACACTAATTCCCATGGAAAAGGCATGAATTCACTTCTGCCCCTAGCTATGTGTAAATAGCAGGGCAGTCCGAGCCCTTTGGCCCAGTAAGGTAGTTCATCCAAGAGAAAGTTACTCTGACAAATAAACCTTTAGGGTATGGGGTTAGCAATTCTACCCTGTAAAACCTACTTGTTACTGAAACTGCTAAAACTGGCCCTATGCTTGAAAAGGTGTCTACAGAAATAAATGTACATACACAAACAAATATGTAATACCGCCCCAAATTGGACCTATGTTATAATAAAAAATAATATACACAGTCATAAGGGCTAATAAAGACACTGTTGCATGATATTCTTGCAAGCCATTACAAGTGGATTAAATCTTCACTGGTTGCACCATGAAGGTAATCTTCTGCTAAAGTTGGCTAAGTCAAACAAATATTCATTTACAAAAGGAGTCCTTATACATACATACATACAAAAACAGATATGCAATTCCCCCAAATTGAACCTATGTTATCATGAAATATAATATACACAGTCAATAAGGGCTGAGAAAAAAAAGGCATGTCGAGAATTGTAAAGAGCAATACGGCTGGTTTGTTTAAAAGAATGGGAGGTGGCATTAAAGGTGACACACCCATAATAAGGGTCTAATATATACACAGCAGAAAATACTTTTGCTTCCACACTGACTACAAGACAGGATAAACCAGTTTGGTTAATCATTCAATGGAAACCGTCAAGTAACCAACATCTTTTGGCACACTGCTGTGTTGGGGTGATCAATTAAACAATAGGAAACAGGGGTGATCAATGAATAAGTTACTTCTCTAGCCTTTTGTTGAGCAGTGATCACTAAAAAAGGTCTGAACACTACTGGACACCAGTTTAGCATAAACTTACATTGTGAATTGAAACCCTCACTAAAAACCTATTGGGGAGGGGAGGGGGGATTTAAAAAAAAAAAGTTTATACTACATATAATAAGGAGTAAATGTTTAAATTTCCAACCCTCTAGCTCCATTGGTGTGGCCTGCATGCATAAAAGTTACATAGGCAGCCAGACCAACTTGAAAACTGAAGAAATCTATGCTGATGTTGACAGTTTTTGTTGACGGTTTCTAATAAAAAAGGCAAACAATCACAGAAGCATCTAAACACACGCAATGACTGTCCATAACACACACACGGTACCATGACTTTTTTTTAATGTTTCATCGAAAATGCAAAATACACTCATACATGCCATAAATGCACACATACTACATAACACATACATATGTGCACACAGGCCATGCACACGTGTGTGTTTGTGGCATGTATATGTACTTTTCATTTCAATGAAACATTGTTCAATGAAAAGTCATGCCACAAAGGTGACACATACATAATGAAGGTCCATGATACACACAGCAGAAAATATGTTTGCTTCCACACTGACTACAAGAAAGGATTAAAAGAAAAGAAAAAAGGCAAGCATTCACAGAAGCATCTAAACGCACGCAATGTCCAAAACACACACACATACATACAGATATACTATTTCTCCTGTGTTCGATACCAGAGAAAAGAATGGCAGGCAATAACTATGACTCACTCTCTCTTGCCACTTGAGCCAACAAAAACTTGCAGCAGTTGAACAATGTAGACAAAAACTCCTTTCTTGTATTGCAGATTGTTGCCATGATGGCCGACTATTTCTAAGCCATCAGTTGGTGGCGCTCAAGTGGCCGGTTGGAGGAGACGGTGATGATGGCGGCGGCGGCGGCAGCAGCAGCAGCTACTTTCCCTGCAAGGAGCATCTGGCAGAGAGCATCGGCTTAATGCTATCAGCACAATGCAGAGGGGGAGAGTGAAAAATTTATTCAACAACATAGGGAGGAGTGCTGAGAGGAAAGATGAAGTCTAATTATGAAATGACCAATGGGGACACGGCCCATCTGGTATCCAGCAGGGAGCAGCTATCTGGAGAGATGATGATGAACATAAGAAAAGAAAATAAAGGTGAGGACGATGGAGTTGGATGTTATCAGAGGAGGGGGGGGTTGAAAACGAATTTACAATAAAAAAAATTATTTTAAACAAAAAAAAAATACAAATCCTGAAAAAAAAAAAAGAAAAAAAAAAAGGGACCTGATATAAAAGAAATATCTACAAATGAAAGAAAAACTAACAAAAGTTTTTTTTCTTATCTTTGGCTAGAACCAGATTTTTAAAAAAACATTTAACAAAAAAAAAATTATAAATAGGGAAAATAAATGAAAAATATTGAAAAAGAAATTACAGAAGTGGAGAAATAAAGTCTCAAGCAAAATGAATAGGGGAAAAAAAACTAAAGAGGCCAGAGGAGAAGATGAAATGATAATGATGAGAGGGACAAAAAAATCAGAAGATAAATTCTATGCAATAGGAATAAAAAAGTAAACGAAAATGATTCAATTTGGTGTGACACTGGCAGTTGAAGAAAAAAAAAAAAGAATTGGCTGGACAAAATGAATAAAGGGGGATAATTGTGTGTCAACGTTCATCATTCCTTATCAAATCTGGACAGGCATAAGCAGAAATCCCATTCAGAGAAAGTAAATATAGGTAGTTCAAAAGTACCACCCTAAATGGATTATTCTAATGTGAATTTTAAAATTGTCTACAATATTATTCTGCTTGTTCCTACCTGCATTTGAAGGTTACACTTTCAGTAATAACATAAGGGAAATGTCAGATATAGTTTAATAAAAGGGTAGGAAGAGAGAGGACAAAAAAGATAGTTAGGTAGTTTAATAAAAAGGGGAAAGAAAATTAGATAGTTTACTTGCATATCAAACTAATCCATGTTTGTAGAACATTCGGATAAAAACATGGATGGGCAACAAAGATAGGAAGGGATAAGGGAGAGAATGAGAAGATACAGACAACGAGTGAGAAAAGAGCAGAGGCATGAGATAATGGATAATCTTAGTCGTCAACACCTGTGGAATTTCCACTAGTTCAGCTAGTAAAATATAATAATTCTTACAACTTCTTACAAATTAGAATTATAATGCTAAGAAAAATTAAATGTTGAATCTCCCAAGTGAAAATGCAATTGCACTACTAACCATGAATAGTCGAGTGCATTTATGGTTCGACCCCCCCCCCAAAAAAAAAATTGCTACAAAAGGTTTTTCAACGTTTTTTTGTAGTATCAAAGTCTGACCACTGGAAAAGCACAAAGATGGTATCCAGAATGGCCACCAAATCCTTAAAATGCCCATTACTCCTTCAATATTTATCCTAGATAAGTTTTTCCTCCATAAAACTTGACTCTTCCACTCAGGGGTAAAATTTTGCTGATGAAAATACCCCCTACTCATATTTGAAATTATGGACTCTTCAACTGAAACAAATTCACTATTTTCTTCTTTTAAATCGTCTCATAAGAAATTCAAATGCATCCATGAATTAGTAATAATAACAGATCTGATTAGTCACTCAATAGAAATCCCTCACATGACTAATGTCTTTTGGCAGCATGCTGTGTTGGGGGTGATCAATTAAAAATTGGAAAAAGGTGTGATCAATGGATAAGTTACTTCTCTCGTGTTTTGTTGGTTAGTGATCACTAAAAAAGTCTTAATTTTCAAAAAACAAATGAAAATGTTGCTGGACACAAACCACATGATAAATTTGGCATGAACTTACATTGCAAATTGAACCCACCACTAAAAACCTATTTAGGGGGGGGATTTTCAAAAAGAACGTTTTTTTAATATATAATAAGAGTTAAATGTTGAAATTTTCAGCCCTCTAGCTCCATTGGTGAGACCTAAATACATGATAAATACATAGCCAGGCAGCCAGCCGGACCTACTTGAAAACTGAAGAAACCTATTTTGAGACTTTTGGTTGATGGTTTCTAATAAAGACAAGTATACTAACTATTGATACAAATTTATTCTGAAAATAAATAATATCAAAATATGTAGTAGACACAGAAGGTAAATATTAGCATATTATTTACAATTTACTTTACCATTGTTTTTGTTTGTTCATTCCTGTAGACTCCTTGTAGAGCATAAGGTTGCAGCAAGTAGGTTTTTTCAGGATGGGCACCCAAAATAAAGGGCTCCAATCCATAGCTGAAGGAAGGAGTGAATTTATGCGTTTCCAAAGTCATTAGAGCAAAGTGAACGCAAGCAGCCTCGGCCAAAACTCGAACATGGCCTGCCAATTCCGTTCCCCTTGTCCGTAACTGCTACGCCATCCCGCACCTTTGTATGTACCATTATTAACATTAAATGCTTCTCACGTACAGTTGATATTTAATTGAAACTGTCAACCAAAACCAGAGGACTGAAAATTTCAACATTTACTCCTTATTATGTTTAGAAAATCTTTTTAAATTCCCCCCTAAATAGGTTTTTAGTGGGGGATTCAATTTGCAATGTAAGTTTATTCTAAATTGGTCACATAGATTGTGTCTAGCAGTATTTACACTTGTTTTTTGAAAATTCAGACTTCTTTTTAGTGATCACTGCCCAGCAAAAGGTAACTTATTCATTGATCACCCCTTTTTCCAATGTATTAATTGATCACACCAAAAGACATTGGTCATGTGACGGTTTCTATTGAGTGACTAACCAGACCTGTTTGCAATAATTTTATAAAGTATTAATACATCTCTGGCTAAAGTATTTAGAAAGGTCTACTTAGTCTGGCATCAGGTTACTTACAGTACCTACTGTTTCCAAATGGTCAGCCAGCAAAGTACTTAGCAGGCTCATTGCTGCTTAACTTTGTTGATCTGGTAGGAACCTGTGCTTTCAGCAGAACTTGACCATAATGTAAGAATATTGCTGAACATTGCATTCGAAAATCTTTAAACTTTAAATAGAACTGATTTATATGCAACAGTTATAATGAAATATAATACTAGAGTAGTAACTATACGACTCCAATTACATCACCAGCAAAAGAATGGGACAAGGAATGTACAGTCATATTAAAGAGGAGTGGGTTTGGGGTTGGTTTTCTAGTCTTGTCATCTGTTAGAACTTCAACTCAACTTTTGATAACGGATATAATCACCGGCTGCAAGTGAATGATGATCGCCTTGGGAATTTATGTTAGAGAAGAAAGAAAAAAAGTTTATTTTATTAAAAGGTTTTAAGAGATATGATGCTGAACAGTTTCTTTTAATCATATTTTAGACTGAAACAATCTTAAACATTTTGAAAATATTATATTTACCAGGGAATTCACATCCTGATGAATAATCAATTGTTAATGAGGACAAAAAAAGAATGAAATGGGTGATTTAATGCCGAAATCAGTTAAAAATTCCGAAAGTCAGAAAGTGCGACTTTGGTGAAAGAACAGGTGGCCCCTGTTTAGTGGGGGGGGAGGGATCTTACCCCCTCTGCAGGGGATGCAGTCAGCATATTCTAAGGCCCAGCTGACTGGGCCGTGAACACAAGAATAACTGAAAAATGTATAATTATAAAAATAAACTTTTTATGGAAAGTGGAGCTATGTTCTTAACTGCTTTGATTTGCTCAAAGAGTTTCGACAACATTTGACTAAATCAACTTAATTGTTGGACTGGATCTATTAATCACTGCTACCCACAACAGACCAGTTTAAACACTGTTGCTGGGTTTAGATTATTCATGTGTTCTGTTCTGACATTTATATGTATCTAGACTTCGACCAGCCCTAACTGTTTATAGTAGAAACTTGAAATTGTGCACACACACACACTGCCCTCGATGAGAAGGGAAAACATTTTTTTGTTTTTATAACCAATATATGTTTTTAGTACAGAGTTCAATTTGTAATGTAAGTTTATCCTAAATTGATCCCTTAGTTTGTATCTGGCAGCAATCACACTTGTTTTTGAAAATTCAGACATTTTTAGTGATAACTTCCTAACTAAATGCGAGAGAAGTAACTTATTCATTGATCACCCATCTTTCCAATCTTTTGATTGATCACTCCCCCAACATGGCATGCTGCTTAAAGACATTGGTTACATAGTGGTTTCTATTGAGTGACTACCCAGACCAGTGTTTTGTTTTCAATCATGTTATTTATGGTTCAATCCTTACTGGTAGCATTTTCATCAAGGTAACTTAATTTTACCACCACCACTGCTTAACTTATGAGGTAGAAAGAAGCATATATGGGTGGCGGCGATACATAATTTCCCTTGGAATGCTAGTCATTTTTTTTGTTTATTCTTCACAGAAAAACTTTTTTCCTTTGGCACACAATCAAACTGTTTGTTTATAAATTAGAGAATAATGCTAAAAGTGAAAGATTTACTTATATAATTTTTTCAGATTCAATGTAAATAGAGATATAATTCTTCATTATAGGTTTTTGAGCCCTTATAAGCAATGGTGTCTTCCCAAGAAGTTAGAATTTTCAAGTATGGATTCAAATTAGGACATAATACTGCTCAAGCTGCTGATAACATCAACAATGCATTAGGACTGAACACTACACGAGGCGTTCAGCATTGGTTCAATAGGTTTAGGTCTGGAAATATAGATACTAATAATCAACAGAGGGAAACCCAAACCTGTTCTTATGAAGAATTATTGACAGCAGAGGCCAACAACCCACGAACAATGTCTTGAGCACTTTTTGGGGACTTTAGGACTCCAGCAACGATCATATCACATCATCTCTAGGCAATAAGAAAGGTTTTAAAAAAATGGGTCCCACATGAACTGAATGAAATGCTCCATGACAGGGAGTTCAAGCTTTACCTATTCTTGAAATAACATTTTCCTTTCTCTCTGCTTGTTGAACATTGAAGTAAATGGGATGGATTATTCTTAAACTTTCAATACATATTAGGATGAGTGCACTGTTTATACATCTCAGAAAATATATAATTCTTCATGCTAACATTATTGTTATAGACTGCATACCCATAGAAAAAAATAAACAAAAACTAAATACTGCTCTAAACCGATCATATTACTAATCTTTGTAATGCATTATTTTCAGCTATTCGAGAAACTAACAGATAAAGGGAGCATAAAAAAAGTTCAACCACAGGCCCACAATTGGGTCAAAACTGGTCAGCCTAATTTAAGCCCTGCAAGCTTTGTTTATAGTGGAGAGGGAATTTATAAGAATCATGCGCTTGGTGCTAAGTTTTTGCAATTTGTCATGATATAACATTTTCAAAAATCACTGCAAGCAAGTTGGTGTCAACCTGTGGTGGCCTGTGCATGCAATCCAATATGGCCAGCACTGAAAATCAGTAGCGAATCATAGTCTCATGTTTTATTTTGTACCATTTTTTTTTTCTTACTTTTAATATTTTATTCACATTTTTGTCTCCGGTTGAAGTTATTAAATATTAAAAGAAAGAAAAAAATGGTACAAAATAAAACATGCCTGAAGAAGCATTCAGCTCTCTCTTGGTATCTGTCACAACATGATACATTTTGTGGCAATTTCCATTTTTAATGTGCGCACTCAACAAAACAACCTACAACAAGTCATTAACTGCAAACGTCAGGGAATGCCCTCCCCCTCCCCACAATAGGTAGAAGCTCTATGAGGAAAAAGATGTGAGAGATGTGGCTCTGTTGGCTGGGGCCTAGAATATGCTGACTGCATCCCCCCAAACAGGAGCCACCTTTTTTTCACAAAAGTCACAAAACTCTACTTAAAAAAAAAAATAAGTCATAAGACTCAATTTAAAAAGATTTTTAAACTGATTTCGGCATTAAATGACCCATCAAGGGTTGATATGCTGCTAAACAAATCAATCAATCTGAGAGATGACATGATCCATGGTGACCCAATCATTGTTCGTAGCAGTTGGGGGTTTTTATGGGACCGGGATGCTAATCCAATGCCAAAGATGGACTGCCTTACAGGGCTAAAGGGCTCCAACTGCCCAGCTATTTACCCATAGCTGGGGGGAGAAGTGAATTCATGCCTTTCCCAAGGGCATTAGTGCAAAATTTGTGCAAACTACCGCAGCTAAAGTTTGAACTACGTTTGCCAATTCCATTCTCTAAGCCGTTAAGCCACCCAAACCTCCAGCAATCATATTACAAAAATGTGTCTTACCTCTCTGAAAGTTTTCCTTGGTCCCAAATGTTCACCAGAGCCTTTTTGGGTGTGGATTTCATTTATAATATCAAACAGTTCTTCCTTTACAGCTATGCGTCTATATTTTCCAAAAATACCATCGTTGCTTGACTGTAAAAAGAAAAGAAAATTAAAAAGCAACATTAAAAAAACCCCAAAAACATGGTCTTTTCATATGAACATTAAAGAGAAAACAGGTCTGGTTAGTCACTCAATAGAAACAGTCATATGACCAACTTATTGGGAGTGATCAATTAAAAAATTGAAAAAAGAGTGATCAATGAATGCCTTTTGTGATCACTAAAAAAAGTTACATTGTCAATTGAACCCCTCTTTAAAAACCTATTTAGAGGTTGAATTTTCAAAAAACAAAAAAAAGTTTTTTCTGGACATAATAAGGAGTAATAAGTAGTTTAAATTTCCAGCCCTCTAGCTCCATCGGTGCAGCCTGTATGCATGATACATGTATACATAGCCAGCCAGACCAACTTATAAACTGAAGAAACCTATGTTGATAGCTTTGGTGACAGTTTCTAATAGACCTATCTTACATAACCGATCACAGACTAGAAAGCAAAGCAATATAATATCCATCGGGGATATCACCCAACCCATGAAACCTGAACTAATGCAATTCAAGAAAGAGATCATTTAGAATTTCACTGCTCTGACTCTATACAGTAAAAATTCATGTTTCATTTACATTTTAAAGTACTTTTCAAGAACAATGGACAATTTTGTGGTTTCTACCACATGATGATAAAGCTATCTATGTAATGTGCAGTGTAATTCTTTCTGTTTGTTTCCGTCTGTAACAATGGATTCTTCCACTTAGAGGTAACAATTTGGGTGATAAAATATCTCCTACACACCATTTGAAACAATGGACTCTTCCACTTACAAGAGTTCAGTAGTTTCTTTTCTAAAAAAAAAAAAAAAAAATCATCTAGAAATTCAAATATATCCATGAATTTTTTCACACGGGTTAACTAGTATTGTTAATATTTCCTGCCAAGTCACAAGGAGCTGGCAAGGACAAAATGTCTTTCCTGGTCATTTTTTCAAGGCATTTTCATTTAACTTTAAAACTTTTAACCCTAACCAAATAATTATAGAAAATAGAGCTTTTCAGACAAAATAAGACTAAGTACGAACAAAATGATTTATCTGTTTTATATAATCATGCTTTGGCTGATTTTTACACATTTTACAGATATATCCCTCACGATACTAATTATGTTTACCTTTTTTAGAATAATATCCAGAAACTGCTGGAACGGACTCTTACTTTGGGATTAATAAAGTAAGAAAATTTCAATTAAAATTAATTTTGGGGTGGCAAATTTTTAGTTTTATTCGATTAATAACTCAAGCTTTTGATCTGTTAAAAAAAGACTTTTTTCACTCAATATTTTTTTTAAAAAAAGAAGATGATTTTTCATCATTTTTATCGATTTATTTGAAATTTTTGAAATGTATATTTTTTAATTCTTTCTATATTGTGGTTCAACTGCAACTTATATAAAAAATATTATAACAAGGATGAATAATTAAATATAGAAGAAATGATGAAAAAATATTTACCGGCTATATTTTTAATATATTTTAATCTGTTTTTTGTTTATGTAAATTGACCACTATTTCAAATTATATGAGCAGCAGACGACAACATGCCTTTTGTTTGCATGGCGCAGCTGTCGTGTATTTTAATCTTGTTTTTTTTCCCATTCATATATATGTGTATTACATTGTCTACCATACATTTTTTTTAAATCAGGTGTCGCTTACACGCTTGAAATTTTTTCCCATTTTTGTTTATACCTAAAATAAGACAAACAAAAATTTATAAAATAATTTCTTGAAGATTGAATACGATTTTACATAATTACATTTGAGTGTAGAACTGAAACTTTAACCACTAGTAATGGAACAATAAGGTAATTATATTTATTTTATTCAATAAGCTTGAAATGACTCATTAATGTATTTAGTAATAGTCTCTAGGGAAAATTGCTTTTCATATAATAAATCTAATTTCTTTTTTATTCTTATTACAATGTTTTACAGAAAATGCTAAGAATTTCAAGGCCTTTGAATTTCACTGCAGTACATACACATTGCTTTTTAAAACAACATTCATGAATAGAATGCTTAAATTAAGACTACATTCTTATTGGTCATGTATTCAATGTGTTTACATTGCTTTCAATGAATTGTATGAACCAGTAATAATCAAAAATTCAAATATTTTTGGCTTTTCTCAAAAGTACCAGATATTTCATTTCTTTTTAAAACTATGCAAACATTACACTGCACCTAATGCCAGGTATTATTTACCAAAGACAGTTATGGATATATTTGAATTTATATGAGATGATTTTTTTTTTAGAAAAGAAACTACTGAATTCATGTAAGTGGAAGAGTCCATTGTTTCAAATGGTGGGTAGGAGATATTTTTATCAGCAAAATTGTTACCTTTAAGTGGAAGAGTAACAAACAGAAAAAGATTACACAGCACATTATATAGATATATAGGTTCATCATCATGCGGTAAAAACCACAAAATTACCCACAATTGTCTATCTGAAAACCGACCCTACGGACAGGATTTTCCAGTTCTTGCGGAAGGCCTAAATGGAGCCTTTAGCCGTAAGAAGGCAACATAAACACGGAGCAGACATCAATTTATCAACAGCAGTTTTGGTTATGTCCTTACATAAAGTTCATTAGTAATAAAAAGAAAGATATAGAATATATATTCTCTGTATCATTCCAATTTAACTGTGAGTAGATCTGATGAGCATGTGTTATTGGCATTATATACACCTAAATACATGTGATATTGACATCTTCCTCAGGATAGCTCATTTGCAAATATTAATCACTGCTACCGAAAACACTGATTTATTGCTGGGTTTAGGTTATTCATGTGTTCTGACATTTATATGAATCTATCTATGTATCTGGACCTTGCCCAGCCCTAACCGTTCATAGTAGAAACTTGAAATGTTGCACACACACTCCCCTCAATGAGTAGGGAAAAAGATTTTGGTTTTTGAAAATTCTCCTCCAAAATAAGCATACTAAATTGGTCACTAGTTTGTGCCCGCTTGTTTTGTTAAAATTCAGGCCTTTTTTAGCGATCACAGCCCAATAAAACGTGAGAGAAGTAACTTATTCATTGATCACCCCTTTTATCCAACTTTTTAATTGATCACCCCCAACACAGCATATATGGGTGTTGGGGATTCATAATTTCCCTTGGAATGTTATTTTATTTTATATAAAATGCAGAATAATTAAATACAGTTTTCAGAAATAGCAAGACCAAACTTGATTTATCATCAGCCAATTATTATCAACTAATTTTTATCTACACTGTTAATACTCGAGAATCAAATAGTCGACAAAGAAAGCATCATTCTTTACTAAGTATGAACAAAATTTCAGTGTGAAATCGACACATGAGAAATTTAAAAGATTTGGCAAAAATCAGCATATTATTCGATTTTAACAAAATTTTCAATAGTTATTTATTTAAGGATAAATTTAAAAAAGAAATAATTTTCCAAATTTCGGAGACAATTTTTTTTCATATGATTCCTACCCCACCTTTTATTAATGTGATGACTTATCTATTTTATATAATCATTCTTTATTTGATTTTTACACATTTTACAGATATATCCCTAGAGATACTAATTATGTTTACCTTTTTTAGAATAATATCCAATAACGGCTGGAATGGAACTCTTACTTTGGGATTAAAAAAAATCAGGAAAATTAAGTAAAATAAATTTTTTTCCCACAAGTTTTTAGTTTCATTCAATTAATTATAATTCAGGCTTTTGATCTGTGAAAAAAAAATGTTTTTCACTCAATATTATTTTTTAAAAACATTTTTATCAATTTATTCCGATATTTTTTAAATGTATATTTTTATTCTATGTAGCGGTTCGACTGCAACTTATATAAAAATATTATAACAAGGATGAATAATTAAATATAGAAGAAATGATGAAAAAATATTTACCAGCTGTATTTTTAATATATTTTAATCTGTTTTTTGTTTATGTAAATTGACCACTATTTCAAATTATATGAGTAGCAGACGACAACATGCCTTTTTTCGCACATATATCTTGTCTATTCTTTCCACTCATATATGTGTACTGCATTGTCTACCATACATTTTTTTTATTCAGGTGTCGCTTACTCGCTGGAAATCTCTTTTCGTACCTATTCTTTACCCACAAAAACAACATAAACATGGAGATGTCAATTCATCAGCAGGAGTTTCGGTTACACGTCCTTACATAAAGTTCATTAGTAATAAAAGAAGATTTAGTGTAATTATAGTTTAAATTAAAGATTTGAGGTTCTATTCGCTAGAGACAGATTGTATGAAAGATTGGGCGTTAGTGAAACAAATGCATAAGGATAATAAAAGCAGTCAAATACAATTAAAGTTTTTACAAAGATGCCATAGCATCAATACCAGTGAATAACTAGCAATATAAATAAATAGTTTAGATTGAGGTCTTCACGAGCTTCAGTTTGGAACAACAATTATACATACCGAAGTGCTTTCTTAGAAACTATTCTCTCATGTTTTCCTTAGAATGACTCATTTATTACAGTATATATTTCCACATTTGCGTTATTTTTTTCTCTAATCAACGAATATTTAACAACTAAGAAATTAACACAACTTTTAACTGCTACACGAGAAGATACTAGTGAGTAGTGACCATGTTGACCAGGAAAAGCTTTATGCACTCAACTAGAGAACCATTGACCAATATTCCACACCATGGAAACATTCCAAACGTGGATATTTCAAAACGAGTGAATCTTTCTGGAAATAAATCATAAGTAAAACACACACATGAAAAGAATTAAGATTTATAAATGAAATCGGAGGATCTAGTCACCTACATTTGTATCAATGAAATTAAATTAGCTGTTAGTGTTATCGAAATTCAAAATAAATAGCTGACAATGTTTCACCAAATCTCATAACACGCCTCAAAACTTTTAACAATCAAAGTTAAATAACAGCGGAGTTTCGTGTGTAAACTACATCAAACTATCATACATTAAAATCACATCTGCAAAAACAAGAAAATCGACCCAAAAGTAGTTCAACATAAACATAAACACATAGAAAATGGTAGCTGGACATGGGACAGATATTTGTATTGGAATGTATTGCAATTTGCAATGTATTGGGACACCAAGCACGCTAACCAATAATGAATGAGCCATCAATCAACAGCAGGTGTTTACCGTTTATATTAGTTTTAATACTACGAATAGTATAACAAATTAAAACAATAGTTTAACTCAAAACTAAAGCCACTTTTAGTAGTGGTATAAGTTTTGCGGCCGGCCACAAAAAATTAAATCACAAATGGAATTAAGCCTATTGTCAACAACAAAGTGAGTGTATATATACTCTACATATCACACACATACTGACTTTGAGTGGATGGTCTTTAATTAAACTCGTGATTGAATTTTTACCGGCCAACACCCAAACAATAGTTGTAAATAAATTCTTTTTAAAGAAAATAAATAAATAAAATAACGATAAAATGAATCTAGAATTTAAACATCTATACAAACGTATTTTTATTTACACGCAGTGATATACACTGTATTTTTGTCAAAAAATTAAAAGAGTTCACGTTTTAAAAAATGCATCAACAGTCAGTTACATTTGATTTACACAGAAGAAATAAATAGAGAAAAATTAAGAAAATGAATGATAGTTGATTATTTACAAACAAATAAAAAATAAATAGCAATGTAGATTCTTCTACAAATATTTTTAAAGCAATGCGGGTTATACGAATATCTAAAAGAGAATAAAACTGTTCGATATATAAAATTAATTTTCCTTACCCTAGGATTTGTTGTTTTTCTGATGCTACTATTGTTGTCGTTATTACTAGGGAGACATAGTACCCCTTGCAACTGAAGCTCCGGAAAATCTCGTAAGTGGATATTCTTTTGTTTCACATAGTATTTCAGCTGAGGCAGGGAGACATTGGGAGCTCCTCTGAGAATTCTAAGGATGCGTGTCGCTGTATCCTTGGAGATTACTCCTTGACTCTTGGAGTTGGAAATGTAGTTGGCAACAAAACTTTCAAAATTTCGCCGAAAACTAACAAATTGGTCGATTTGCTCGGCCATGTTGTCTACATGAGTAGACTATTTTATACTTCGGCGTTAGAGAGTCAAAACAAGGGAGAGCATTCACATTGTCGCTGATTTCAGCTCATGCATGCAGTAAATTCTAGCTGTTTGCCTTGTCGGCTCACTGGATCAAAATTTGATAATAAATGGGTTGGGGTGAATTGGTGTTAGATGGGTTTATAATTGGGTAAATAACAGTAATTAAAAGTGTAAAGTTTGATTACTATTGACAACTAATAGTTGATTTTTTTCCAAAAGCTAACCCACGCATAGATAAAGAAAAAAGTGAATTCATGAAATAATTGTCAAACTCCATCCAAGTCAGAGGCTGGGGTCGACTTTGTTTTTCCACCCTAACAAGAACTAGAACAACAATAACAATGCTCATCTAATTTAGGGGAGAGAAATCTTCCCTGTTTGTCAGTCCTGTCACGTTAAATAGACCAATATATAAAATTAACATTTCCCTACCGTGATTTGAAATCACAACCAAGTGATTAGTAGGCGGATCTCTTACAGCTTGTGCCAAACTGACAAGTCGTACATATCGACGACAATTTATGTTAAAAATACGCAAGGGTCCATTCAAATAAATAATTTTCCTACCGTGATTAGAAATCACGTCCAAATGATCGGTAGGCTGCTCTCTTACCGACTGAGCCACATTGAGAAGTCTTACATATCTGCGAACATTTATGTTAGAAATTACGTAAGGGCTTATTTCATTCTAATAAATAAATACATTTAT
>VCCN01007012.1:2529109-2540942 GCA_006491835.1 Architeuthis dux | reverse complement strand
CCCCCCTTTCCTTTTCTTGTTTATCATTATCTTCTTTTCCTAGTCTTTTTCTGTTTTTCTCTCTCTTCGTCACTATTTTTCTGTCATCTTCATCGTTATTTTCTTCTTCTTCTTCTTCTTCTTCTTCTTCTTCTTCTTCTTCTTCTTCTTCTTCTTCTTCTTCTTCTTCTCTCTACATCTCTTCGAAGTACTCCTCTTGGGACCTCACACATTTATCCTTTTCAATACAGTCTTCAAAGTCTACCTTGTCACATTCTCCTTTATCTCGTCCACGGTCTAAATCTTTTTGGAAAAAGCCAGAAGTCGCAATGAACCAAATCTAGACTATATCAGATTGACAGACCTGGGTGATGCGATGTTTTGCCAGAACCCCTTCACATGAAAAATGGGTAGGCTCTGTCATTGTGAATGCGACAAACTCACTCAATGCTGTCTCACTGCCGAGTAAGTTAGCTAACGGGAGAGTGTTGGTTCACGCATGCACAGTAAATATCCTTTTAATTGATTACCAAGTTAGATCAAGACCGCGCAACCGGTTCTCGAGATATTCAAAATGGCTGGATACTTTACGGGCAGACTTCGTACTTTTCCATCTTCTTTTTCTCCCTATCTATTCCTATTTATCATCACTTTCTTCGTGTTCCATTACTCTGCTAGTCTTCCTATTTTTCTTCCTCTATAACCTACACTTCTGGGCAAAAACAGAAATGAGCCAAGCACATTCCATCATATAAAAGATCTTAACACCATAGAGAATATATGGGCGCATATTAAGGCCAAACTGGTTGGGGGGAAATTTGGGACAACTATCGGACAGTTTGACCAAACGGCTCAGTTTTCTGAAGAAAAACAATGGAAAAACTCTGCGCACAAACACTGCATGAACCGTTGTATAACATTCACTTACAATTGTTAGAATAAAAGAATAATTGAAAAAGAATTGTTAAAAAAAGCTCTGCTCATTTTTATTGTTTGCCCAAGAGTGTATCTTTAGCATTTTTCCATTTCCTCGTCTTGCTTACCTAATTTTCCATTTCCTCCCTATATTTTTCATTTGTATTTCTTCACCCTAGTTATTTCTTTCTTTCGCCTTCAACCACCTTGATTCGCTATTTCCATTAACTCAGTCCAACTTGACGAATATTTCCTTACGCGGACCCAATTTCCTCCAGAATATCCACCCGCCTCTCTGTCCCTTAAAACCCTGATCCTTCTAACACTCAGATCCCCTCCTCCGTTACCACCGAACAAGCCCCCCCCCCATCAAACCTGCTAGCCTTATTAACTTGTATCTGCTGAACTGCAAACAGTTAACCACTCTAGCCAATCCAGACTTTTCGCATCAGTTCCCAGTGCCACACGCACACGCTACGCAAATCATTACTTTCCACGCCCGGATCGGGCGTTCGGGCAAATTTCGATTGTCACACGAAGGCGACCACTTCTATCGTCCGCTCGATTTATTGTTCATTAGTCAGATGACAGGTGCACAGACGCAAGCGCTAAGCGACAAACAACGCGTAAGCCCCCGCACTAATCTTCGGAAAATGTTCGAATGTGTTAGTTCATGCGTAAAACAGCATTAATAGCTAATAGAGCTACGTAAGAGAAATCGTGTCTTTTTCGTCAGTCCCCACCACACTAAATAATTATTGCTATTACAGTTCACCGTATTGTTGCTTGATAAATAAATGTTAATAAAAAAAGTCAAAAGCCCCTTACACAAACTAACCTTTTCCCTGACTGACTGACAAACACTAAACATTAATCATATCCCTAACCCAACACCCAAGTTATTATATCAAGATAATAACGGTCAAGTAGCCGAAATGTCCTTAACTATTTTTATTTGGGTAGGCTCTGTCATTATGAATTCGACAAGCACACTCAATGCTGTCTCACTGCCGGAGAGTATTGGTTCACGTATGCACAGTAAATATCCTTTTAATTGGTTGCCAAGTTAGATCAAGGCCGCGCAACCGGTTCTCGAGATATTCAAATTGGCTGGATACTTTTCGGACAGACTTCGTACTTCTCCCACTTCTTTTTCTCCCTATCTCTTCCTCTTTATCATCACTTTCTTCGTGTTCCATTACTCTCCTAGTCTTCTTCCTATGAATGCTGTTTTACGCATGAACTAACACATTCGAAAGTTTTAATAGGAAAAATGTAAAATCCTTGACTGACTGACAAACACTAAACATTAACCCTAGCCCTAACCCAACCCTTGCGTTATTATTTCAACAAGATAATAACAGCCAAGTTGTCGAAATGTCCTTAACTATTTTTATTTAAATTTATTGAGCAAACAAAAATACGGTGAGCTGTAATAATTGTAATTAATTAGTGTGATCGGCTCTAACGAAAAAAAAAACCCCGAGGAATCATGGAATTGGGTGTAATTGAAATGACATGTAAAAGCGTACCAAGTTTTTGTGCTTGAAATTGTACGGAGTAAGTAGAAATAAAGAAGTAGAGGTATGATCTGCTTCGTGGTTGAAATAGTTATATACTTCACATTGACGCCAGAAGTCGGTGTTCGAGCCCAGACAAAATTCATGATTTTAAATGCTGATTTTCTTGGCAGGCAGCACCTCGCCACTAGGACGATTGGAGTAACACAATTTTCCTCTCCCCGTTACCTTCGATTTGTCCTTGTGCCGTAATATTCCATACATTTATGAAAGTGCATGTGTTTGAATTCTGCATTCAACATTCTGGTTTTGCAACTGGGCTAGAAGACCGACCTCTGGCGCTTGTAGAAAATAAGAAACTACCCCATCCCCAAATCACTCAACAGTAGATATACATGCGTGTATGTACAATCTCTGCAATCAGCAATGAGTCCATATTGGCTTGGGCGTGTTCAAGTGCCTCTTTTAGGGATTCTGAGAGCGCCAGATCCTGGTTTCGATTTTCGTTGGTGTCATTGACATGACTTAAGAGTATGTCCTGAAGTGGAGATGAAAGATCAGGTCAGGGTGACGAGGCTTAGGAGTAAAAGAATCGATCAGTATCACAACGATTCCGTACTGAAGGACTTGCCCCAACAGCTGTACCATTCGTTGATATTCAATCACACGGAATAATCCCGGAACGAACCCAGCTGCTGCTGTTATTCACGTTTGAATGAGCTCTCGTTTTCGCGAGATTTACTGAGGAATAAATATGCAATTGAGTTCATCGCAAACACGAGATAAAACACCATCATCGACAACAGAAACAAGTAAGAACAACAAATGAATAAATAAATAAAAAGCAATCAAAACAGGTCTGGTTAGTCACTCAATAGAAACCGCCATGTGACCAATGTTTTTTTGGCAGCACGCCGTGTTGGGAGTGCTCAATTAAAAAATTGGGAAAAGGGGTGACAATGAATAAGTAACTTTTTTCGCCTTTTGTTGGACAGTGATCGCTAAAAAAGTCTAAATTTTCAAAAAACGTGAACTAAGAGACCAATTTAGCATAAACATACATTGTAACGCCCCCCCCCACCCCCAACAAAAAAAAAACTATTTAGGCTGGGAATTTAAAAAATAAAAAAAAGGTTTTCTAGGCATAATAAGGAGTAGATGTTTAAATTTTCAGTTTAGCCAGCCAGGCAGCCATACCAATTAAAAACTGAAGAAACCTATGTTGACAGTTTTGGTGACAGTTTTAGTTGACAATTTCTAATTATACCAGACTGCCTGCCGTCCGTTTCCACAAGGTTTATTTCTTCTATTTGCAGATAAAGATTTGATAGTAATCCATGAAGCTAGAAGAAGAGGTGAGTGTGAGGAAGTTGTTAACATCCGCCTGGAAGCAAAACAAACAAATATACAATCAGAACCAAGTGGAAATTAATCGGAAGAGGAACGGGGAACGAGGAAATAAAATAAAAAGCAGGATTTTGTTACACGGCGAGTGAGGAGTGCGTCAAAGCGAACATAACATATTTTCTTATATACAAATGGGTTATGCTTTTAAATATATGACATTTATTCTTACATTTAACAAGAAAAAGAACAGACTCTGCTCAAAACCTGCGACGTTGTTTGCACAATTTTGATAGCATTTGGCAACATTTATTTCTGCAATAAAACTATTTATTTCCAATTGGTATAAAAGAATGTAAAGCTATTAAGACATAGAAAAGACTCTTTGAAAATGGATACTGACTGGTTTTCTTGAGCCTTGCTACATTTTCGTTTGTATCCAAGAAGTGTGTATCTATTTGCGTTCCCCATCAGTTATATGTCATAACTCTACGATTGCAATATGAGAGTTAAAAAAATGTTTTAGCATCTTAAATTGCGAACAGTTTTCTTAAAGTCACGTTTTTTTAATTTCGAGAATTGATTTAAAAAAAGGATAATATGACGTAGTGCGACGTAAAAAAGAAAAAATAATTCCTCTGTCTTTACCCACTCTCTCATTCCTTCCTTTCTTATGAACGCTTTGAACCGATTCAAATTTGGTCTGAACGAAAAGCGTGTTGCCATTAATAGAACTGTCGAATTTCGTCGCAGTTAAAAATACAGACGAAGATAAATCAAAAACAAGAAAGGATTGAGAAAACGATAGATTTTTGTTATTATAATTGCTTGGTATCGCTGACTTTATGACTACTACGATACATTGAATGCTAGACGTTTGAAAATAAGATCGCATATAACCTACATTGAAATTCGATGCTCAAAATTGAACTTTGCATAGAAACAAACACTATAGGTATTGGAAAGAGATTCTTTGCATTAGTCATTAACATACGCGTTTGATAGATTCAGATGTCAGTAAAATAGCTGACAATGTGCGTGTGTATGTGTGTGTGGTGTGTGTGTGTACGTGTGTGTGTGTGTGGTGCTACTTGAAAGTCCGAGAAATTTGTTCATGGTAAAAACTTACTTTACCCTAACACCTAGTTTCCACTGTCTGCTTCGAAGTAGTACAGATTGTCGCTTTGTCATTGAGCCGTTTACGTGTTTACCTGTAAGAGATTGGTAATTTGTAAAAAACTTTTTCGCTTAAACAATGACAAACTACATTATTTGTAATGCTTTATAGCAGTTTCTAATATCATTCTTATTTATAGAAATATTCACTTGACTCTCTATGTGTTCATGTAATGGAGATACTAGAGACTTTACACGTATAATGTGCTGATTGTTCTGAGGTGAGAAGAGAGTGCAGCACCAGTCTTCCCAGAAGGAAGTACTCACTTGCATTCAAAATCCTGACTTTTATAAAGACTCGAACAGCTATTTTTTACTTGTACTCTAGGCGTCGTGCGGAGGTGAAGACGGCTGTCACTTTATTTCGTCCATCCGTTTTTATTGTCCCTTATTTACTTGAGCAATTTATTATAATCCACTTCCGGTTTGTTAAGCCCGTCCTAGCTTCACCAGAGCCCCATTAACCATACATTTCGGAAACACGTCCCTTACTCTGTCCGGGGTTGGACTTTCCCGGTTTAGAATCAGAGTTGTCCGTCTCCTAGACTGGTGGCCAACCAAAGCTGATAAGCCCTGTCTGCTCTGATATTTTACTCATGGCTAGAAGTATAAGAGGTGGGTTAATGCCTTTCCCAAAGACATTATTGCGAAATGAATGCTAACTATCAAAGCCGGAGTTTGAGCTCAGCTCGCCGATTAAAATGTTCGTGTTATTAACCGTTATGCCACCTACACATCATGCAGTAAGACAGAAACTATCTGCGTCACCATTCAGACTCGGTATGCGTATATCAATATGTTAGTAAATGGGAATTCATCCAGACTAATGGGAGAAGTGATGGGATATAGAGATGGGGAAGGGCTATTTGGGGTTGGAACAAATGTTATAGGAAGGAAAGAGAGAAGGAAGATATATAACAGGTCTGGTTAGTCACTCATTAGAAACCGTCACGTGCCCAACGTCTTTTGGCAGCATGCCTTGCTGGGGGTGTCAATTAAAAGATTCTAAAAAAAAAAAAGGGTGATCAATAAATAAGTTACTCTCCTCGCCTTTTGTTTGGGAGTGATCACTAAAAAAGTATGAATTTTCAAAAACAAAGAGGCGGATCTATCATAAATCTACATTGCAAATTCGACCTCCACTAAAAAAACTACTAAGGTGGATGGATTTAAAAAAAAAACATAAAAAACGTGTTTTCTCAAAATAATAAGGAGTAATTGTTTAAATGTTCAGCCCTCTAGCTCCATTGGTGCGGCCAGTACGCATGATACACACATATATAGTCAACTTAAAAACTGAAGAAACCTATGTTGATAGTTTTGGTGACAGTTTTGGTGACAGTTTTGGTTGACGGTTTCTAATAGAGACGTAGAGATATGTCCCAAGGAGAGAGGGTGAGAAAAAGGAGAACGTACAATGTTGATTCTAGATTGCTTTTTTAATGGGAGAGCGCACGAATCGCAATAAATGTACTGCAATTGATAAAGATTCTTTTTTTAGATCACAACAAAAGCTAAACGAGAATTCAAGCATTTTCATTATTAAATCTCATGTAATTAAAAACATTCTCCTTTAATTTTTCATTCTTTTTTTCTTCCTATTTAGAACGAGAAGAAATGTACGATGCGCATCCTTGACTCTGGCAATAATCAAGGTACTAGTTCAAGGAATTTCGTTTCAAGGAATTGCTCTAAACTCCGACCTTTGTCCAAAACATTAAAGTTGACCTTTGAAATCAGTTAAAATAAAATATCATTTTTACAAGATAAAAGACTTTAGAAATATCATTAATTTGTTCTCTCGCTTTTTTAATACTGGCTTTTTACTAATTTTGTCAGCTCGAAGCCATTGAAAAATATTTCGATCGGTCCTAAATGATTCAAATCTTTGTCTCATGCTAGGCTTGGTTCAGACCATTAAAGAATGTGCTTCCGCGGACACGTTGAAATTAAGTTCACCTCCAGTGCTTGTTATTGGAACTTAAATTTTGATAACGACTTGGATTCAATTAAAAACAGATTAATACCATTTCAATGACATTATTTCCCCAATAAACATGACCTCGGGATAGAATGCTTGTCCATTGTTATAGTTTTTTAGATGTGATGTTGGTGTATCTTACTTTGGTAAATAGGAAAATATCAAAGTATATAGATCTCTCTACACTTACCATTTATCTTATATTATTTTCTAAGTTATTTTAATTCTTTGAGCTTATTGGGATGGAAAGAATCTATCTATACCATCCAAGGCTTTCGACAACTAAACTACAAATATGAATATTAAAACAAACATGAAACAAGGGACAAATCTATGTTGTTTTTCCACGAATAATATATTTTATAAATCAATCTTTATTATTATTGGATGAAGTATTGTAACACACTACTCCTTATTAAATTTGACTAGTTTTTACCGTCATCCTAATTTTAGTTGTTTTTATACAACTTAGTAATTCGGGCCACTGTTTCTATGCGCTCTTATTCGTTGCCATAGAAACAGAGGCCCGAATTAATAAGTTGTATAAAAACAACTAAAATTAAGATGATGGTAAAAACTAGTCAGATTTAATAAAAAAAATATTTTATGTTGTAAGAGTTAGAGTTAAATTGTCGAACCGAGAAGAATGTCCAGGCAAAAAATAAATATATATTTTTTTTACATAGATCAATATCATTTGTAAAATGTTTGAAAATGAAGGTTAATAGTGTATGATGGAATCATCAAGATTATACATTTGTAAATAAATAAGGCACTACTTAAAGTGTGAATGATATTTTTAACTTGTCCAACCTTTTTAGATAAGGATTGTATTTATTAGAAACCGTCAACCAAAACTGTCACCAAAACTGTCGACATAAATCTCTTCAGTTGGTTTGTATGTCTGGATGGCTAGTATGTATGTATGTATGTATGTATGTATGTATGTATGTATGTATCACGCGTACAGGCGGCACCAATATAAGGCTTACATTTTAAACATTTACTCAATTAGGTCTTAAAATAAAACGTGTTAAACGTGTTAATAGGTTTTTAGTGGGGGGTTCAATTTACAATGTAAATTCGTGCTAAATTGGTCCCTTAGTTTGTGTCCGGCACCATTCATGCTTGTCCTTTTGAAAATTCGGAATTCTTTAGTGATCACTGCCCAACAAAAGGAGGGAGAAGTAACTTATTCATTAATCGCCCCTTTTCCAATTTTTTTAATTGATCACTCCCAAACAACATGCTGTCAAAAGACGTTGGTCATGTTTTTGTTGCATTTTTCATCGCAACGTTCAAAGCATTTTCTTTAGATTCTAGGATCGTTATGTAAGCAGCAATAGATCCGGAATTAAAACAAATTTAGCCTCCGACGAGCCCTGCATTTTGCAATAAAAAACGCAAAAAAAAAGATTAACATCGACAATGCTTCATCTAAGAAATTCTGTCAACTCAAGACGATTACGTTTAATACTATCAGGTGTAAACAAACAATATGGCTTGGAGTAAAATCGGGAAAAGTGTAGCCATATAACTAAATTTGAATGTTGCCTGTTAATGGACTTCTGAAGCCCAATCGGTGAGACACAATCTATGTCAGATACTCTCCTCAAGATACGAGATGCGAGTTCGAATCTCATCAGAATCTACCTCGTTATTTCCGTTTCATACTTGAAGGTCGGAGAATATGAAAAGTTTTTGTTGAGAGAGAGGGTGGGCACTGACTCTATAAAGACTCACCGCAAAACAAATGCTGAACGCTATCTTCGCTTTTCGCCTTCGTAAAAGAAAGAAAGTGGCGTAAACCGAACTTTCGAAAAGCAAGGGATACCTGTTCTTAGATTTATATTGTTTATGTTCTAAATGTTTATGTTTAACTTGTTTTCTCCTAAATTTCGATCTTGACTAAATCAAACCAGTTTAAATATTTATCCAAATTTCTCAAGTGTGAATACAATATAATCAACGGTTAAAATAAAAAACCAAACAAATAAAAGTGAATTTCTTTTTAAAAACAATTCTAATTGACTTATAAGAGAGACCAAGACTTCAGCAAGATGAGATGCGCATCACTTGGATGTCAGCATTGAGTTTCATTCCGGCTGAACGAGCTAAGAGATTGGTGCTTTTTTCAGCGAAGATAGATGAATAGAGAGACAGACAGATAGATAGACAGACAGGGTTAAATAGACAGACAGAGAGAAGCTGACATCCACGTTTTGGAAGTCTATTTCTTGACTATTTCTGACCAGACGGACGAAGACGTAATGCCACAGCCAATGAATGTTTACCCCGATGCTTCGTATTGCTCTGTGTAGTCTGGACAACTGGGACCAGGGTTCGCCTTGTGACCAAGTCAAGTGCTATGTCCTAGCGACAATAGTTGCGATGACTAAAGAGAACTTTTGAGGAAGATCCTATCCCACACATTCGTGCGTGAGCTTCCCCACATTAAACCGACCTTGTGTCACATCCTGTTCTCGCGGGGGTTCGGGTAAATAGGGAAAGACTGAGAGAAGCCAAGAATAGAAGGAAATCTCTTGCTGGAGTGCCCGTGATTGAATTTCCCCGTTGGCGTTTTGTTAAAAAGAATTACTGAGTGAAAGAAATATTTTAAAAAGAAAATGAAAGCAAAAATAAGAATAAATAGTTGCAAAAAAAAGAGATAACATTTGGGGGTAAGATTTGCCCATCGATTTCAAGTAAATGCTGTTTTTTTTTCTCCAACAATTCTAAGAGCTATTATATCCGCACCATTTACGTTCTAATTTTCGTGCTAATGGTATTATATTTATACTCGTTGAGTTTTTACACCAGCAGGGACTGGTGGCTTTCACTGAAGATCAAGTGACAGCCAGTCACCTCAGTACTCCAGAACTCTCATCAGTATTTCAATACTGCTGTCGTCTGGATGACCTCGGGTCTTCCCTGGATATACAATTCCCCCAACCTCTTTGCTAAGCTTTGCAGGACCGTTCCCAGACCTCTGACCACTATTGGCCTTATTGTCATCTTCATGTTCCATTAATCTTTTTCAGATCCGGTTTCTGGCCTGGATTGGGTGTTTCAGATTCCGGTTTGTGCATATACCATTGGTTTGTATTGTCAAAAGGCAGTGATGTCATCTGGATGATCTTGGTTCTTCCCCGGATTCCTAGTTCCTCCAACGCTTTGATAGGTTCTTTGGTATTGTTCCCAAAGTACTGTCACCTTCATGTTCCACATTTGTTTTCAGTCTTCTGGCAAGGTCAATATACTTATAGAGTGTTTCACTTTCTTTCAGCTCCACCCTGTGGTCTACAGGAACAGCGAAATCTACGATCTGGCACGTTTTTTTCTTGTTCACTACATCTAGATCTGGTCTCCTGGCCTGGATTGGTTGATCCATTTTAATTTCAAAGTCCCAGAGGATTGTATGTGTTTCGTTCTCTCAGACAGATTCTCGTCTGTACATGTCACATTGGTTTGTATGGTCGAAACGCAGTCGCTAGCACAGTTCCCTGTAGATGACTCTCTTCACCCAGTCATGTCTATTATCACACTCTTTCTGGGCTAGAAATAGTAATCGCAGTATTCTAATTTGCTTCTTCTTCTGTCTGTCCTTTCTTTATATTTGTATTATTATCAATGGTAGTATTATTGTCAAACTCAAGTTGGAGGCTGGAGTTGACTTTGTTTTTCCCGTGATCAGAACACGAACAATCAACACCTAACACCTAACACCTAACACCTAACACAGCAGCAGCAGCAGCAGCAGCAACAGCAGCAACAACAACAACAACAACAACAACAGTAGTAGTAGTAGTAGTAGTAGTAGACGGCTGTCTTACCGACCGAGTCAAACTGATAAGTCTTACGTATCTACGAACATTTGTTATCATTTTGTTATTTCTTATATATACAATACAAAGGTTTCAGCAATCATCTTCAGTTGGAATAGAAGTAGGGGTGAAGTTTGACTATGCAGCAACCAGGCTTTCTATTTATTATTCATTTAAAGTCCTTTTTTGTTGTCTTATTATGTTGATTTCCACGCTACTAGTAGTATTGTTATCGTTAGTAGCAGTGTTCCATTGTACTTCTTTTTATGATTAGTATCACCATTATCATTATTTTTATTGCTTTTAGTTCTATTGTTTTTTTCTTCAATCTTTCTTCCAGCAATTGTTATTTACTTGCTTCTATTTTGTAGCTACATTCTGTGTTTTTAATTCTTTCAAATTTCGTTTAGTTCCAACAATTTGATGATCTGATGCCACTTTTTTTCTCCCGACCCCTTACTCGTCAACACGCCCATTGAAGCTGGTTGAACGCACCACAAGCAGTCAAAAAGCCAATTTAGTTTTGTTTCAGAGATATTTCGGTCTGCTCCACTGCCCTTACACAACGATTTGATCATCCCCTTGCCTGGTTTTAATGGGGGGTGCGACTAGCAATTTGTCCAGAGACTATGACAGATATTATAGTCGCGTGTATTTGAGCATTAATAAATTTATTTTCCTTGATTCAATTTTTGTTAGCCCCCACCCCCCTCTTTTAAACCCTGTTTTTTGTGCAGCTATCTGATGAGCCACTAGAACAAGATTAGTCAGACGAGAGGATTTTTTCTGGGTGCCGAATGCTTTTCTTCACTACAGTCAAAATAGTTTAGAGGTTAAGGCTTTGAACATCAGCTCACAGAATACATTACATTTCGTTTAATTGGTACACAACGGGAATAGAGAACATTGGCTCTATGAAGCGGCGGCCCCAGTTATGCGAGGCAACATATACAGAACTTTAATACGCACAGTTTTTAGAGTAGTATATACTCTGTATAGTAGGGAACGCAAACGATTTGTCCCGTTAAAAACATAACTTTCACCTTTTTAAACAAAATCAGTAAATCTTTAGACAAATAATCATAAAAATGATA
>VCCN01007012.1:2511251-2524446 GCA_006491835.1 Architeuthis dux | reverse complement strand
ATATTGGTTATGGTATTCATAATCTATCTATCTATATATATATTGGTTATGGTATTCATAATCTGGTCAGTAGGAATTTCGATATCGAAATAGAACTTCTTTTACTTGGATTGACGTGGTCATTTTATATTTTTGTTCCTTTTTATACGATGCATCATTTTGGAACATATCTTTATACGTTTTATCTATATTCTTCTTTTGTATAGCTTTTTTCTTTTCTTTCTTAGTTTCTTTTATCTTTCTCGTTTTTATACCCCATTTCTTTTTGCCTTAAATATTTTCCTTTTCTCACGTTCCTTTTCTATTTTGTTGTTTTTTTTTATTTGATGACATCGACATTATCGGTTTATTTTCTTTCTTTCGTTCTGTCTTTCGTTCTTTCTTTCGTTCTTTCTTTATATAGTCGTTCCGTTGTTTTTCTTTCATCTGATTCGTTTTTCAATATTCTTTTCTTTTTTTTCCCAATTTGTTATCTCATCTCCCGAACAACTCGTTTTCTTCTTGCTTTTCTTTTTTTGTTTTCAAATCGGTTTTTCATTTATAATCGTTTTCATATCCCTCTCTATTTTTTATGCTTTTTAAAATATTTTTTTGTCATTCTTTTTTCCAGGCATTCTTCCTGAATCTTTGTTTTTGTTTCATTCTTTTTTCATACCTCCTTTCACATCCCCTGTTCTTGCATTTATCTTTTTATTCTTTTCTTTTCCTTTCATTTTCATATTTCTTTCCCATTTTTTCCTTTTTAACCCGTTTTAGTATCCCCGATTCTATTTATTTTCGGTTTCTTTGATCTATCTTTTTCTTTCTTTCTTTCTTTCTTTCTTTCTTTCTTTCTTTCTTTCTTTCTTTCTTTTTTTCTTTCTTTCTGTCTTTCTTTCATTCTTTCTTTCTTTCTTTTTTTCTCTTTTCACTTCCCTTTCCTTTTTACTTCCCCTTTCATTTTTGTCTTCATTTCTTTCTGTCTTCCTCTCTTTCTTTCTTACTTTCTTTCTTTCTTTCTTTCTTCAAAACGCTCTTTCTAAATTTCCTTCACACATTTCTATCGCTAAATTTCTTTCTTTCTTCCCTTTTTACTTCCCCTTACACTTTTGTCTTCATTTCTTTCTTTCTTCCTCTCTTTCTTTCTTTCTTTCTTTCTTTCTTTCTTTCTTCAGAACGCTCTTTCTAAATTTCTTTCACACATTTCTATCGCTAAATTTCTTTCTTTCTTTCTTTTTTTCTCTCTTTTGATTTCCCTTTCCTTTTCACTTCCCCTTTCATTTTTGTCTTTATTTCTTTCTTTCTCCCTCTCTTTCATTCATTCTTTCTTTCTTTCATTCTTCAAAACGCTCTTTCTATCGCTACCCCTCACTCACTCACTCTCTCTCGCTCTCCCTAACCATTCCAATTCCCCTAACTTCTCCTTTGGTGCATCATTTCCACTCCACTTTGCACTTCACGTCTCCCGCGCTGACTACGACGTATGACTCGCCCACCTTTTGTGACTCCCTATCGCGCAGTAAATAAACGTGGGCCCCAGTGCTAACTCCAAAAGGCCGTTCCACTCATCCCCTACCGCCATGGCTCAACGTGCACCTGACAAGCACGCAATCCACCAACCAAAGGATTTTGGCCAATAGATCGAGTGGAGCTCTTCGCTTCGCTGTTCGTTTTCTACTCCTGTCTATTCATTCCTTTTATTCATACGGACACCCTTTTTGCCGGAGCCTAGCGATATGTGCTTATCGATTTTTATAACGCAAGACCAACTGGATGCTAATCATCGAGTCTTTTAACTTCTAGTCGGAATGTCTTGCTTTTTCAAAAGAGATGTTATTTTTCTAGCAGAGGGTACATATTTTTTGGCGTTGGCGGTGAGAAGGTGGCGGATAAAAAAAGGAGAATAGCAGTGAATTATGAATGAGAAGTTAGATAGAGTGAGGTTAACTCGTAAGAACAACCATTTAGAGATACATGTCTGGTTAGTCACGCAATAAAAACAGTAAAGTGACCAACGTCTTTTAGCAGCAGACCGTGTTAAGGTGATAAATTAAAGCATTGGAAAAAGGAGTGATCAATGAATAAGTTACTTCTCTCGCCTTTTGTTGGGCGGTAATCGCTAAAAATATCCGAATTTTCAAAAAAACAAGCGTGAATCCTGCCGGGCGCAAACTAAGGGACCAATTTAACATAAACTTACATTGCAAATTGAACTCCCGACTAAAAAAACTATTTAGGTAGTACTTTCAAAAAACAAAAACAATACGCCCTGTACGCGTGATACATACATAAATAGCCAGCCAGAATCACTTGAAAACTGAAGAAACCTATGTTGTTAGTTTTGGTGATAGTTTTGGCTGATGGTTTTTTCCTTTCCCTTCAAAATACTCAAAAGATTCATAAAAGCAATTCTTACAAGTAAACCAATCAAGAAGCGCTCGAAATCTAGACTTTACAGTTTTTCTAGGCATAATAAGGAGTAAATAAGGAGTTTAAATTTCAACCCTCTATTGGTGCGGCCAGTACACGCGACACATACATAGATAGATAGCAGCCAGCCAGGCAGCCAGATCCAATTAAAAACTGAAGAAACCTGTGTTGACAGTTTTGGTTGAAAAGAAGAAGTGTTCAGAGTGCAGGGTAAGATGAAAGAAGGAGAGAATGAAAAATATAACGAAAAAGGAGATACAGAAAGAGAGAGATAGAGTGTAGAACAAAAAGAGTAAGAGGTAATAAGACAACAGCAAGATGGGGGGGGGTGTAGAATATACAAGCCGGACTGTTCCAGAGTCAAACTCTGCTCCTACTTCTACTTTCTTGCGGAATTCTAGTATAACTTTTGGAGGTATATAAGACTTGTCAGTTTAGCGCAAGTGGTAACATACCGGGCTGTCGATCTGGGCCATGTTTTCAAATCACGGTAGGGGAATAGGGATTTTACATAATCGGTTTACTCCCCTGATTTTGGTGAGGATTGTTCTTGTTCTTGTTTTTGTTACATAGGAAAGTAAAATCAACTTTGACCTTGTCCTGGAGTTTGACAATACGTGGGAGCGACGCTGAGATAAGAGTGTGAGGTCCCAAGGTGAGTAAGACTAAGACTAAGGCGCCATTTCCCTCGGTAATCTATGTTTCGTTAATATTAAATGGCTTGATACAATATTCAATATTAACCAAAAATAGCCAAAGGCAATGGCACCCCATTTCCCTTCGAAGTATTCCCCTCAGGACCTTATACACTTATCCAAGTGTCGCTTCCACTCTTCAAAACAGGCCGCAAATCTTAAAAGCCAAATGTTGCAGAGAGCCACATCTGGACTGTAGGTGGGCTGACAAACCTTGGTGATTCGATATCTCGCCAAAAGATCTGTAGGAGACGTGAGGAATCTACTCGCTCAGTCATTGTGAAGGCGAAATGTAAACGGAGATATTAGTAACTGGGAATCAGAGAGAAAATGGAAGATACGAATGAAAATACTAACGGCGTAAAAAGTGGTGCAACATGAGAGTGAGAGAAAAGACATACCAAAATGTGTGTGAAAGAAGCAAGTGACAAAGAGAAATGCAAAAGTATATATTACACAAGCCTGGCTGCACCAGTCAAACTCTGCTCCTACTTCTACTTTCTTGCGTAATTCTACTATAAACCTTGGAGGTATGTAAGACTTGTCAGTTTATAACACATCAGGCTAGCGATCACGAGTTCAAATCACGAATTTGTCCTGGAATTTGACAATAAGTATTGCGGGAAGAAACTATAAATGAAGAAGAGAGTAAAAAGGAAGATAGAGACAGAGATAGATAGATAGATAGAGAAAGAGAAAATGAGAGAGCGTGACAGACAATGTTTTTAAAAAAGAAAGCGGATAGAAGAAAGGAAGATAAAGACAGAGATAGATAGGTAGAGAAAAAGAGAGCGAGAGGGTGACAGACAGACAGATAAGAAGCAGACAGTGTTTTTTTAAAAGAAAGCGGAAAGAAGAGAGAAGAAAGGAAGATAGAGACAGAGATAGATAGATAGATAGATAAAGAGAGAGCAAGAGGGTGACAGACAGACAGATAAGAAGCAGACAATGTTTCAAAAAACAAAGCGGAAAGAAGAGAGAAGAAAGGAAGATAGAGACAGAGATAGATAGATAGATAGAGAAAGAGAGAAAGAGAGAGCAAGAGGGTGACAGACAGACAGATAAGAAACAGACAATGTTTTTTTTAAAGAAAGCAGAAAGAGAGAAGAAAGGAAGATAGAGACAGAGATAGATAGATAGAGAAAGCAAGGGGGTGACGGACAGACAGATAAGAAGAAAGCGGATAGAAGGAAGGAAGATAGAGACAGAGATAGATAGGTAGAGAAAGAGAGAGCGAGAGGGTGACAGACAGACAGATAAGAAACAGACAATGTTTTTTTTAAAGAAAGCAGAAAGAAGAGAGAAGAAAGGAAGATAGAGACAGAGATAGATAGATAGAGAAAGCAAGGGGGTGACGGACAGACAGATAAGAAGCAGACAATTTTTAAAAAAAGAAAGCGGAGAGAAGAAAGGAAGATAGAGACAGAGATAGATAGATAGATAGATAGATAGATAGATAGAGAAAGAGAGAGAGCAAGAGGGTGACAGACAGACAGATAAGAAGCAGACAATGTTTTTTTTAAAGAAAGCGGATAGAAGAAAGGAAGATAGAGACAGAGATAGATAGATAGATAGATAGAGAAAGAGAGAGAGCAAGAGCGTGACAGACAGACAGATAAGAAGCAGACAATGTTTAAAAAAGCGAAAGTGATTTCGATATTTGATGCATTGTTGCTGGCCGTTGATTTCGAACGAGGCTACGATGTTCGTAAACGCCTGGCTTTATTGTAAGGATAAATAGAGGCGACTACAAATTGACAGCGGGATTGACAAGCTGACTTGCGTATCTAGAAATTGAAAAGCGAAAATAGCAAGCCAGAAAGAGAAAAGATTAAAAAGATGAAAAACACAGAAAAAAATATAAAATGATTGGGAAAAAATGACCGAAAAGTATGAAATATAAGGGCACCTACGATAAGAAAATATGATGGTACAGTAAAAAAAAGATTGTTAGAAAAGAAAGAAATGAAGACGACATCCATTGCTAAAGAATATGAGATGTAAGATAAATTGGAAAATTAACTCCTTCAATCTCTCTGTCATGTCATCGACAAAATCGGGAAAAATAAAAAAATAACTAAAAAAATGAATAAATAAATAAAGTACGGTATAAAGGAAGAGGCAATTTTCTGAGAACGACTACTAGTAGATAATAATAATCTCAGAAGCGTTATATAAAATTTTAAAAAAACGAAACGATAATAATGATACTACTATTGACAATAAGAATAATTATTATCAGTAACATTGTTAAGATTCTGAGCAAAATGCACAGATTCTACGCTCTGATTTTGAGCAGAGGACCAGGGAGCGACATTTTGATCCTAGGCAGAGCGCACATATACTCTGATCCTATGCAGAGATGCCGATCCGTATGGAAGTAACCCGTCTTGTTTTACGGTTACTATGCTAGAAATAATATAAATAATGAACGATAGGTTGGAAAGCATACGGGGTGAATAGAGACATTTGAAGGGCATCTTACCAATGTGCTTAAGGCGTAAAGTATACAATGGTTGCATAATACCAGCCATGACTCATGGATGCGAAACATGCTAGGGATAACTCTAAGATATATAAAAATATCAACATGGATCAGAGAGAGGACTAGAGTGAAGGATATTATACAACTAATTAAACACAAAAAATGGAGATGGGCTGGTCACCTAGCTAGAAGAGATGACGATAGATGGGGCAAAAGACTAACCGATTGGTGCCCATGGGACAGTAAACACAGTAGGAAAGAACAGACACAAGATGGAAGGATGAGATAGAAAAATGTGCCGGTAAGACGTGATAGGGGTTAGCACAATCGAGGGCGTCATGGACGGAGATGGAAAAGGCCTCCACCCAGCAGTTGACTTATGACGGCTGATGATGACTGAGAAGAATGCCGGAGCTTTAATGAGATTTGCTGTCACTTTATTTCTAGAGAGAGCCGGATGTAAATGGTGCGAACACTTATAAAGACACAATTAATAAATGAAGATGTTGACTCTTAAGCACTACGAACAGTCTCAAACCTCTTTGCAAATATTCTGGGGCTAGTTAGAGATCCGAGACATAACTGAGTCGGAATGGACTAGGGCACGCCTGATAGTGGAAGAAGTGTAAGAGACTTAGTTTGACTTGTCATTTGATAGCTATAGTTCTGGACAAAACAAATATTCAAAGTAACAATAACTTAAACTGTAAAAGTTTCAACTTAATCCTAGTCCTACGTACGGTATTTAAGCTCAGGTTAAGTAGAAATAAAACAAGACTGCAGGGTCAAACTCCACTTCTGTTTCAATCCCGACTGAAGATGATCACTGCAGCATTTGTATTGTATATATAAAACAAAATTATGAAATATATATTTTTTTCTATATTTATTTATTAGAATGAAATTAACCCATGCGTATCTGTATGATACATGTTCGTTAATATCTAAGACTTGTCAATTTAGCCCAGCCAGTAAAACACCCGACTAGCGATGGTCGTGAGTTCAAATCACGGTAGAACGGGGATTTTACATATCGGTTTACACCCCTAATTTTGGTGAGGATTGTTCTTGTTCTCGTTAAGGTAGGAAAGTAAAGTCCTCGGGAAAAAACTGCCTGTTCATGGCAGCTGCTTTACCGATTAGGCTACGAATACTGTCCAATTAGAGAAGTTCAAATCTAACCCCATAGCTTACATTCGTTAATATCTAAGACTTGTCAATTTAGCTCAGTCAGTAAAACAGTCGGCTAGCGATGGTCGTGAGTTCAAATCACGGTGGAACGGGGATTTTACATATCGGTTTACAACCCTAATTTTGGTGAGGATTGTTCTTGTTGTTGTTCTTTTATTTAAATTATAACCAGAAGAATAGACATCTCACATCAACATTTGTCGGACGGATGAGAAAATTCGAGGGCAAAAACTAATGAGGTTTCTGAATAGTGCATGCAGCAACTGAATGTCTTAGAGGAAGCATTGCCAATTATTTCTTTCATCTTATTCCAGTTTATCTCAATTCTCTGACCGTCATTACACAATCGTTAGTAAGCAGCGGAGATCGGAAGGAAAACTACCTGTCCATGGCAGCTGCTTTACCGATTAGGCTACGAATACTTGCCAATTAGAGAAGTTCAAATCTAACCCCATAGCTTACATTCTTTATTTTCCTAAAACGCGATCTGGTTGTCCAAAGCTTCTGGAATTCGTGGTCAATATTAATTCAGAAATACATACATAGTCGATTTCGTCAATGGTTGTTAGATTTCGCACTTACCTAGAACAAAAGATTGCCAAAATGTCTGATACAAATGTTTAGGTTTCAACTTTTCGCTCACTGTAAACATTTCAAATACAAATATATCTAGGTGTCGATTTGAATGACAAAACACTTTTTACGTACAATATTAGCATTAGTTGTAATATTATTCGAATTTCGTAAATGAAGCAATGTTAATTATTATTAGTTTAGACTAGTATTTCTTTCGGCTTATTTCCGCTGCTTTTCATCGCAACTTCCAGATCGTAATTCCACGATCGTTACTAAGTCGCGTGAGACGGAAATAAAGAATAAGCCTCTGGCGTGATACGAACTTGCATCCCTTACGACGATCTAGGAGGTGCGATAAAAAGGAAGTGAAATAAGATTTGTCCCAAAATTAACGTCAGTTCTAACCAAGGGAAGCAATTCAGCACGCCAATACGCCTCAAATTACCAGTAAAATTGAATATTCTTGATAATTATTCGGACGAGTTGCTTTCCATAGAACCGGCATTAATTTTGGGACAAATCGGGAGATACTCTTGGGACACCCCACACACACACACACACACACACACACACACACACACACGTACGCCTTGTTCGATAATTATGAATATTGCAGCTCAAACATGCATACCAAATAAAAAAAATTATGCATACATGAATTTATTTTTTTAATCTTATACGTACGTAAAATCCCGGCAAATCTAACTGATCTATACATATTTTCAAATATTCCGAATATCATACATATATACATGCACAAGTATGTATAAAAGCATTGATTCATACATGCCTCAATGCGTAGATTCATAAATACATATGGATACATATGTTTCTGTATTGATATGGAAACGTAACGTGCTTCTGCATACGCATAATGAGAATCACACAAAAGGACAGAAAACTTTTAGAAACGCACTTGCATTTATCCATTCGCCATCTTGTCTTTTTCTTTTAATCCACCGATTATATTGCTGCTGCCTCCATAGGTAAAGATCTCTTTTTCTTGTCCCTTTTTCTTCGCTTCCCCTACTTGCCTTTGTTAGGACCGGCAAATCGACTTCTTTTGTGGACGTTTGGCAAGAATTGAATACGTTTCAAGCAATCTCTGGTGCGACTCCTTGCTGCGAGATTTCTTAAGGAGACACGAATGAAGATGAGAAGAAGGCAAGGGGAGCGGAAAGGTTGAAGAACCAGGAAAAAGAAGAAGAAGAATGAAGAGGAGAAGGAGAAGAAGAAGAGGAGGGAGGAGGAGGAGAATAAAGAGGAAAATAGGAAGAAGGAGTAAGAGGAGAAGGAGGGTGAGGAGAAGTAGTAGTAGTTGTAGTTGTAGAAGAAGAAGAAGAAGAAGAAGAAGAAGAAGAAGAAGAAGAAGAAGAAGAAGAAGAATGAGGAGAAGGAGAGGAGAAAAAGAATGAGGAGAAGGAGAAGAAGAAGAAGAAGAAGAAGAAGACGAAGGTGAAGAATAATAGTAAGAAGAAGTAAGAGGAGATAAATGAAAGAAGAATAGGATGAATTCTTAAAAAAAAAAGTAAATGAATAAAAGAGCGTGTCATAAATAAAGCAAATGAAACGACCAAAGCAATACAGATTTTGAAAAGGGGAAGAGACGTAAAGGTGCCACTCGATAGAATGTGGAAACATGTCTTCTGGTTTCGTTTTTTACTCTTCTCTCAAATTCTTTCTAATAATGCTGTTTTCCCTTTCCTGTTTCTCACTAAACAGATTAAAATAACGAGTCAGAGGTGTAAGTAGGTGAATTGAAACATTGACAGAAATGATATAAGCGTAGACAAAGAGAAAGGACGAGAATCGGACAAAGGAGTAGATGCATCTGTTTTCTTCTTCTTCTTCTTCTTCTTCTTCTTCTTCTTCTTCTTCTTCTTCTTCTTCCTGTCAAACTCCATGACAAAAAGTTCAAACCTTGAAAGTTACTGTTTTTTTACGTTCTGTGACGATGACATAAAACATAAGTAACTTTCAAGCTTTGAACTTTCTCTGTCTCATTTTGTATTTTCGTCTTATTCCAACGAAACATGTTAATAAATTGTTGATTTTACAAACGATTTGTGTTTTGTCAAACTCCAAGACAAAGTAAGGAGTTGACTTTCCTTTCCTACCGTAACAAGAACAATCCCCATCAAGATTAGGGGTGTAAACCGATATGTAAAATCCCCATTCCCCTACCGTGATTTGAGCTCACGTCTTATTGCCTGATTTAAATTGACAAGTCTTTGACATACGCATATGGCTTATTTAATTCTAATAATTAAACAAAGAACCATTCTTTTTTTAATAATGTTTTATTTATCATATATGCAATACAAAAGTTGCAGTAATCATCTTCAGTCAGAATAGAAGTAGGAGTGGAGTTTGACCCTGAAGCCACCAGTCTTGTTCTTCTTGATCTTCTTGATCTTCATATAACATATATGGCACCACTCGCTCTTAATCTTTTCATTTTAATGCTCCTCCTTCTCATCTATTCTTTCACTTCTTTTTTCACATTTACATTCTTTGACTGTATTTAATTCTTGTTTTCTTTCACTTGACTCCTTCATTATATCTTGCTTTATTTACTTTCTTCATTCTCTTCTTCGTTGATTCTTTATCTTCTTTTTCATGTAATTTATTCGTCTCTCTCTCTGTCTCTCTCTCTCTCACTCTCCCCTCCTCTCTCTATCTCTTTTTGTTATATACTTCTGTATTTCCTATAATACACTTTATTGGTGTTTTCCTAGACAGAAAAGGAAGGAAGGAAGGGAGGAAGGAAAGAAAAAAAAGAAAGGAATAAAGAAAGAAAGAAAAGCCCAAATATTGTGTACCTTCTAATTTCTCTCTGTTAAACCTTGGAGATGCTAGAAAAATACCTTGAAAATTGTTTAAAAGTCGGTCGATTTTTCAAAGATTTTCAAGGTATTTTTATTAGGACTTCCTAACTTGATTCACCCTAAAACCCTTTGTCAAACAAGAAGAAATTATGATGGGCACCATGTGATCCCTGGAGATGTTGATATGCCAGAATCTCAGATTCATTTATCTACTATCATCTTTCTCTCTCTTGTTTTTCATTTTGGTAATACGATGTTCCTTTCCAAATATAGTCATTTTTTCATTCACCCATTTGTCATACATTTTTATCAATTTTGATTTACGTCACCTTTTCTGTTTCTTCTCTTTTCCATACTATCTATCTATCTATCTATCTATCTATCTATCTATCTATCTATCTATCTATCTATCTATTGGTTTTGGAAGTGGAAAAAAACGAACAGAAAAGCAGATAGTAGGGAAATGAGCGACATTACATTGTAAAATAGACACGCCAGGTTGCTGCAGGGTCAAACTCCACTCGTACCTCTATTCCGACTGAAGCTGATTACTGCAACTTTTGTATTACTTGAACTTGATTTCAAATCACGGTGGGGAAATGTTACTTTTATATATAGGTTTGGTTTAACGTGGCGTGATAGACAAACAGTGGAGATTGAAGAGTTTACTCCGCTGAATTAATTGAGGATTGTTCTTGTTCTTGTTGTTACGGGGGGAAAACGAAGACAATTCCAACGTGGACTGGAATTTGACAAAATAAAACAAAGCAGAAAATATCCGAGAAGAATAAAATATTAAAAAAATATCTAAGTCTTGTCAATTTAACTCAGGCACTAAGACGGTCGACTACTGATTACATGGTCGTGTGTTCAAATCACGATTGGGGAATTGGGATTTTACATATCGGTTTACACTCCTAGTTTTGGTGAGGATTGTTGTTCTTGTTCTTGTTGTTCTTGTTCTTGTTGTTCTTGTTACGGTATGAAAACAAAATCAACTTCTGACTTTGTCCTGGAGTTTGACAATATGAAAGAAGAAAGAGTATAAAACAATATAAAGAAAAAGTACCTAAATCAAGAAGAAAAGGAAGATTACTATAAGTAGAAGTAAAACATAAGAGACATATTAGTACATAACAAAAAGACTAGTAAGATACAAAGACCGAAACAAGAACCGAGGACCGAGTCAGGTTACACATGGAGGAAAATTGGTTCTTCAAGAGAAGGTTTAGATTGTTAGATTTTGCATATGGGTTTAGGATAGAGGTGACTTACCGGAATATAAGATCGGGCAACAAGCAGCGTAAATTAAGGACTGGTAGAATGCGATTCATTACAGAGTATTACAAAGAGAAAACCGATCATAATATTGTCAAACTCCAGTCCAAGAACAAGAACAAGGGGAGTAAACTCTTCACTGTTTGACTGTCCCGTCAAAATAAACCGATATTTAAAATTAACATTCCCCTACGGTGATTTGGAATCATGTCCATCTGATTAGTAGGCGGCTCTCTTACCGACTGAGCTAAATTGTCTTTCATATCTACGAAAAATCATCTTACAGATACGCAAGGGCATATTTCATTCTAATAAATACAGTTATACTAAAAAATATGTATTTTATATATTTTTTAAATTTATTATATATACAATACAAATGTTGCAGTAATCATCTTTAGTCGGAATAGAAATAGGAGTGGAGTTTGACCTTGCAGCAGCCACGCTTGTCCCACACTTTTTCTTAAATCTACATTTTATCATGGCGCTCGCAGCTCTATCTGAATAAGCCTGAATAATGTAAAAAGTAATGTGTATGTTACGCATCCATGAACAATATCACGTTTCACATTATAACACGCACACCCACAAACACGTAAAGAAAAATACAAATTTAAAGATTTACGTCAATATAAGTAAAAAAACAAAATCAAAAAAACATATACACGATTATGAATCTAGGACAATTCGGCCGCGAACAATTCGACCGCAAATATTTCTCCCCCGGACATTACGACCGCGTTTTGACTAACTAACTTGACTATGTGGGATTTAAAATGAAATAGAATCAAAATATATAAATCTAATGCAATTTACAATAAAAATAAGTTAATTCATGTTTGTTATTTAGTGCTTTATAAAGCTTTTTTGATTTAATTAAAATGTTTTACGTTTAGGATCTTACTGGGTCGAATATTTGATAAAAATAGAACATGTTTTGAATAGGGTCTTAGTACCAATGACTTTTTGACAACAATAACCAGTGAACAACGTGTTTTGTCATTATGAACAATCGACACCTAGATATATTTGTATTTGAAATGTTTACAGTGAGCAAAATGTTGAAACATAACAATTTATATCAGAAATGTTGACAATCAAGTGAGAATTCTAACAACCATTGACGAAATCGACTATATATTTTTTCTGAATTAATATTGCCCACGAATTCCATAACAAAAAAATATGCTGTTTGATAGAGGGCAGCAATCAATTTCTAGATTCATACTCGGACACTATTTTGAAAAAGAAAATGGCAATGTATTAAAACTTCAAAACTCAGCCCAGTATCTCAGTTGTCCAATGTTTTGTCTGCTGAATATTACCTGGTTTAAAAAGTACAGGAGAAGTCGCTTATTGTGATAACTTTCGCACGGGGTCTTTTATCAATAACCGGCTGATAACATTAGGCATAGGATAACAAAATTGAAACCCTTTACATTGATTGTTATAATAATAACAGCTTCCTCTGTAGCCTTTTCTTTTTGGTCTGTCATAATAATCTATAAGATAAAGTACTGTTCTTCATGGACTGATTTCGACGTACGCTGCCGCATCTGCAACGGGGATATTTCTTTTCTAATTTCCCGTTCCATCGCATCTTTCTAACGGCAAAATTTAGCTGGATGAGAGAGACTGGTTTCTTTTCATTCATTAGTGCATTGTACGATCACGCAGTTCTCAGTTGCTATTGAAAGTGGAATTCTCAATTTCGATAGTACTTGACATCAGCA
>VCCN01007012.1:2210597-2221796 GCA_006491835.1 Architeuthis dux | reverse complement strand
TGTGGCGATAGATAGGCTGGCGAAAATAATAAACGGAGAGAGTATGAAATAGCTTCAATTCTCTCTCTATCTTTAAATGGTAACAGGCTTATCCCTGATACTTGTAGGCAGTGTTCGGGTCTAGATGCAAGGTGCTAGTGCAAGGGTTAGAGTGCTCACTTCAAATTCAGGTAGGTTTTCTCTAATAAGGAGATTGCCATTCTACACTCTCCCTTGAGCAATTAATATATCTATCAATAGCCAAATCAATGGGCGAGACGATACAAAATGTGCTCCTGTACCGATTAAGGCAAGTTTTAAGGAAATAAATTACTTGGACGAATGGTGCTACACAATCTCTTTACATCTGAAATCTTATATAAGATATGTTTATGCATGAATCGTACGTATCGTGTAACACAGTGCAGGGTGGTTGGGGTATCACAGATGATTTCGTTATGGGTGTGTCAGGCTGGTTTGGAATCAAAATTGACCGCCTCCTAGACTGGTTGCCAACTACGGCTAGATAGCCAAGTCTGACCTATAATTAAATAGAAATGATGAATGTATGCCTTTCCCAGTGTGAAGTGAACCCAAACTGCCTTGGCCGGAGTTTGAACTCGGCTCGCCGGTTCCATTATTCGTGCTGTAACCGCTCGGTCAACCTGTATAAATTGATCTATAAATTAATCTATATGTCCATCAGTTACCTACTTGTCCATCTGTTTCAGATTGATTACCTTGACAAAAAATAAACCCGATTTTTTGTTCGTGTAAAGATTTTTGTAATCTATGATATGTTCTGCGCCTGTTTCCTAAGAGAAAAGGAAGCTGAAGACGTTATCAGTTTAATCTATTTTGTAGCCATCGGTAGTCGACCAAATATGCATCAATAATTCCATATACATGCACATCAGAAATGATACCACAAACTTTACGTTGAAATATTATATTGAAATCTCACTTTGAAATCTTATTAGAAAATATAACGTTGAAGTTTCTCTGTCCGTAACAATGAATTCTTTTTTCAGACAAGAATATCACCTACCCGCCATTTGAAACAATGGACTCTTCCACTGCAACGAATTCAGTAGGTTTTGTTTTTCGAAAAAATCATCTCATTGAAATTCAAATATATCTGTGAATTCTTTTCCCGGGTGTTAACTAGTTTAAAATATTAAGTAGTGAAATTGAGCCAAATATTTATTTTTGTTCGTTACTTCCTTGTTAAGACGTGTACATCTATTGTTAAAATCACACGTTCACTCGATATTTACAGTTGTCACTTTTTGAAACTTCGCTTTACGCTTATGGTTTGCTTTTGTTAAAAAATAGGCGAAACGCGTTCAGCTTTTGTTTTGTGGCGAGCCGTTATAGTAGTGCAGCGCACACCCTCTTTTATCTCTCTTACACTGTAGTCTCCTGTACCAATCTATCACCCGCACCACACCAATCTCCGACAACAGCCTAACATACAATCAATCACTATTTTGAGGTGTCTGGAAACGCTCAACATATTTGTCCATATTAATTCATTGGTAATATCTCATTCGCTTTACGGCATTTTGGTTTACGAAAGGTTTTTGTAGGAACGCTCTACTTTCGGTTCTCGGGGAAACATGTATTTACTAAGTTAGGGCTAATGGTGGTACATAACGGATAGACAAATTGTGTTGTGCCAATCTTCCACGTGGAGCAGGCTTGCATGCCTTGAAAATCAGCATTCAAAATATTGGCTTTGTACTTAGGCTTGAAGATTGACCACTGGCACTAGTGCGGAATACGCGACTATTTCTACCACGAGGTGAGCCTATTTTACCGGTTCTAGGGTTTGTAACCGAGGGTTGTCAAGTTTATAAGGTTAAAGGTCAGAAATCACGTTAATGTAATATGACAAGGATTGAAAACGTTTCGTCAACTTCATTCTGTTTTTTCTGAAAGCTCTTCTTTCCTGATTTCAGTCTGTACTAGGAATGACCAAATTACGACCAGCGGGATACATTCGACCCGCCACAAGATTGTATCCGATCCGCAGAAACCTGAAATATTTTATAAATAATAAAACTAATTATATGATATATATTATATATAATATATCATATAAATAATATATAGCATTTCTCATGATATATGCAATATATCATTTCTCAATGTAAACAGGGCATCGTTTCTTGGCAATTGTCACATTGCTCTTTTGCTGTGAATCATATCATACTGATTACAAAAGAACATCCAAATAAAACTTATTCTTTCATTTAAATTTCATTCATCTAACTGCCATTGAAGAAATCTGTGTGTATGCACCGCGATTACTCGACAACTGAAATTGTACGAAGTTGATGTTCGCCAGATATATCAGTCAGCACACGTGACAGTGCAGTGTCGAGATAAATTTTTTGGATCATCGTTTCTCGAAAAATCTAATAAAAATAAATAGAACATCAACAGTTATAGATCTTTCTTCATAGTTTATATAGGTTATCTCCCTTGGACTTCCGCTCTTTAGAATTATTTAAATTTAGATATAAATATCTAAATTGCCAACACTGAAGAGAAGTAACCGAAATACTTCGAAGCTGTAGTTTAGTGCGACAGACGGAACATTATTTTAGTACGTTCCCTCCCAAACATGCACCTTTGGAACGGGCACTGCCTAGTTCGTTTATAAAACTGATTTAGTTTCTTCTTTGGCCTGAGAAAATGTGTAAAATATTCGATGTAGTCCTCGTATTGAAAAGTTTGGAGACGATTGGTCTACACCATCAAGTATAAATACTGAACCCTTGACTTCAGTATTTTCTATTTTTCTTTTAATATCATCAAGTCTCATGCTTTGTTTTATTTTACATGTTACTGTCATATTTCTTCTCACTGTCATTTTTACTTAAATATTATTTTCATAAAAGAACAAAGGTGCCGCTTTACAAAGGCAGAGTCATTGGTAGTCTTTACTATGAGATGGAGAAACATAGTTGAAACGAGTCAAAGAACCCTTCACCTGAAGTGGCAATTACTTGTAAAATCCAAGAAAAGAAAAGGGAAAATAGATGCAGCAGAAATAGACGCCTTGATTACAGCCAGTTTCATTGTTTGTTTTCTCTTATTTCACTTAGAGGTTGCTCGATTTTTATGCTTGGCAAAGGTCGGATATTGTCAGGGTTAGGGGTGGCTTACGCCAACTAATAATTAGTTGGCTATCTATCTACAGAAACACTGACGGCATAGTGATTTTAAGATGAATAAATGAATCGGAGGGCACCTATTAGAGCGACCCCCGGGGAGTCATGTTGTATTGTGGGCGGTCGGGACATTCCGAGATACGATACAAGGTGCTAGTTAACCGTATTATTTGTGTGAATGTGTTTGTATTCAGTTTTTGTTTTTCACCTGCTCATGACGCTTTCGTATGGAATGCAAGTTTGATACAATGAAAATCAATTGAATACTATACAATTGAATACAATAGCCATCGCACCCACAAAGTAACAAATGAGTCTATGATTCGGAAGTAAATTTAGAAAAGTTGTTGCAAAAAAAAAATACCTCACCAATTTAAGAGTCATTTACGTACACCTGAGTAAGACAATCACTGTGAGGGAAAACGTTTCTTTTTTACATGAGAAAGAAAGAGGGGGGGGGGCTCTCAACGGCCTAACGGTTTTATTGGGTTTGAACAAAGACAGATGTCTGAGAAATAGGTGAAGTTCTTTTCAGTGGAAACACTTAATTTTGTTAATTAAATTTCATTTGAGAAAGGCAAGTTAAGAAATCGGAATTTGTAACTAGCGGTGCAGTCTGAAACTGCGGCCAGAAATACGCAGTTTGAAACTTCCAGCCACATAGAAATACTCATGAACGCATAACCTAATGAAAAACTTGGCTTACGACCGGTGGGAAATGACACACAAGAGTTTCTTCCTATTCTTGGAAGATGTCCCATTGCCGGTCTTCTTTATCCGTAATTAATCGAAAATAAAAAAAAAGTAGAAGGGCTAGTGAGACACGAAAATCCCCAAGAATAGTACAAAAGATACCAAATCAATTTTAGTTTGCATGATAAGGGGCTTATATCGATTCATTCAAATCGAGGTCTTCAGAGATAAAACCCCGACACCAAATTAGGTGCGCATGCTCTCACACACACACACACACACACACACACACACACACACACAGACCATTCATATAAAGTTATCCCTCGCTTTACGAAAATTCGCTTTACGTCATTTCACTTTCAAGAAAGACCTAAAACCGTCTTAGCTTGAAACTGTGTCTGTGAGTATGTGTGATTTATCTCGATTTATTTTGTACATCCGTTTGCAAGAAGTTTCCATAAAAGGGCTCAGACATAGAAGAAGATTTTGGGGGTCTGAGAATGCTCACAATCTTCCCATGTAAATTAATGGTAATTGTTTCATCGCTTCACTCCATTATTATATTAATACGTGTGTGTGTGTGTGTGTGTGTTGATAGTAAACCTAATCCGCAGTTAGAAGACTTTCTTCATTTCTTAACTACTTCGTTATTGCAAGTAAAAAGCACTTTCGTCTATATCACCTAAGCAAATACCAGTTTGGTCTAAAATCACTTTTGTCCCAACAATATCTCCAAAAGTTCTCAATGACATTTTGTTGAATGTCATGAGCTAAGGAAGAATTGATGAAACTTTTGGGTGGATCCCGGGATTTCTTTCGATTGAGAGATATTTTTTTAATTAAATTTGGGACGGATCCTGTACTTTTTTCCCTCTGAGTCGAATTAAAATCCGTGGATCCACACCAAAATTTCATCAATTCCTCCATTCGACAAAATGTCATTGAAATTCATTGAGAACTATTGGAGATATTGTGAGGGCAAGAGTGATTTTAGACCAAAGTGATTTAGACCAAACTGATATTTGTTAAAGTGATGTAGACGTAACCCCATAAAAATACGGTGGATAAAGCAATTATGTTTATATTTAGTTCAATTAGCCCAATCACAAAACTAGGTTTTGTAGAAGACTCTAATACGAATATATATCGGAAAAAAGAAGCATACTTGTAACAAAATTAGACATGCCAGCATTGTGTTTTACATTCCATATTCTACATAAAGTGTACAGATTTAGATCTAAAGAAATGAATTGAGCACCTAGCATAGCAAGCTCATTTCACAGACCAACTCGCTAGTGTAGTGAGTCTGATCCATACTATATGCATGGCTACTTTGCCAATTGAACCAGATTAAGCTTACCTTAGAAAATACACGTTTTAATTATTTTTCGTTCTTTTTTTTTCTCTTGTTGCCTTTTATTTTCCAAAATTCTATTGAAATGTTCTTTCCGGTTTTCTTTTTCTTTTAATTCTTTCTTTAATCTGTTTAAATTTATTTAGTTTCTCACTTTTTATTGTATCTCTTCTTTTTACCACTTTGATACATTTTGTGTTTAATCAATGTTTTCTTTTTTTCCTCGTCTCATTCTCACTCGTATTCTATATAATATCGGATATTATTAAATATCTAAAAACTTCCAACCAGTGTGGCTTTTCCTTACTTTTTACCTTTTTTCTGAAATTTGTTGGACCGTTCTTGTGGAATATATATTTGTGTCCATTTGAAAAATCTTAATTGTGAAACCAACTGTACTGTTTGTTATGGGTCAAAAAAGCTCATTTATAATATATATAACAATGTTAAATGCTTACTTATTTCCAGTTTGGATATATTTTATCTTTCATGCTTTCTCTATTTCTGTCCAGTTCTTTTAATTATATCTTCCAACCTGTTTAATATGTCCCTTTTTACCCCCTTAATACATTTTGTGTTTCTTTCTTTCCTTCCTTCTCTCGTCTTATTATCATTCTATCTCTCTCTTTTTTTCAATTCACTGGATATTTCTGTCTTCTTCCTCTCTTTCGTTCATATTTGTATCTCCGGCTATCCTTTCCCTTTCCCTTGCTTTTCCTTTTGTTAATCGGTGTATTTGTCACTTGCCAAATGTTTCACCACTTGTTAATTAATTTCAATATATTCAGTATTTTATTCGTTCCGTCATTCATTATTCTTTCATGTACATGTTCATTTCTTCCCGTTCAGTATAATTGTGAATCCCCAGAACAACGTCAGGAGTTGACTTTGTTTTCCTACCATAACAAGACAACAAAAACCATCCTCAGCAAATTTGGGGTGTAAACCGATATGTAAAATTCCCATTCCCCTACCGTGATTTGAACTCACGACCTAGTGATCGATAGTTTGTGTCCGCTTGTATTTTTTGAAAATTCAGACTTTTTTAGTGATCACTGCCTAACAAAATGCGAGAGTAGTAACTTATTCATTGATCACCGCTTTTTCCAAATTTTAATTGATCACCCCCAAACGGCATGCTTCTAAAAGACGTTGGTCAACTGACGGTTTCTATTGAGCGACTAACCCAAGACACATCAGACCTATCTTAGATATAAACGAAAATGTATCATACAGATACGCATGGGCTTATTTCGTTCTAATAAATAAGTATAGAAAAAACATTTTTATTATTATTTTTATTTATTATATATACAATACAAAAGGTGCAGTAATCATTTTCAGTCGGAATAGAAGTAGGAATGGAGTTTGACCCTGCAGCAGCCAGTCTTGTTTCTTTTGCATTATTCATTCCACTCGTATTTTTACTTCCTTTTTTTTCTTTCATGCTTCGGTTTCCTTGTTGCCTTTGCTACCATCATCTTTTTTTCTATTTCCTTCTTTCTTTCAATCCTTTTTTTTTCTTTCTAACTATCCCGTCTTCCCTTCCTTCCTTTGTTGTGCCAGCACATCCCCTTTTGACTGGTTTCTCCCAATTAACAAAAAAACATTGCCCTTAACTGTTGGCTTTCTTTGCATTCGTCTGTTTGCAATGGACACCTGCTCTGTATGTTTGCCTCCGTTTCGAACGCCACACTCACCTTTCTTCATTCTTTCGCCTCGTAGCATTTTCTATTAGAAACCGTCAGCCAAAACTGTCACCAAAACTGTCAACATAGGTTTCTTCAGTTTCCAAGTGAGTCTGTCTGTCGGGCTATCTATCTATGTATGTGTCGCGCATACAAGCCGCACCAATGGAGCTAGAGTTCTGACAGTGTTTTTTCTACCCCACACGATAGATTTTGGTAGAGAGGGGTTCGATTTACAATGTAAGTTGATACTAAAGTGGTCCCTTAGTTTGTGTCCGTCCCAAAATTAACGCCAGTTTTATCTAAGGGGGGCAACTATTTAATAGTCGCTTTTAATAGTAATTTAATAATAATTTAATAGTTGCTTCCCTTAGAACTGGCATTAGTTTTGGGACAAATCTAGAGTTACTTCTGTGACACCATATATGTATGTAGGTGTTGCGCACAGGTTGCACCAATGGAGCTAGAGGGTCGAATATTTAAACATTTACTCCTTATTATGTCTAGAAAGAACTTTTTTTGTTTTTAATAGATCTTTAGTGTAGTCTAAATTATTGTCAGGCGGCGTTCGCGCTTGTTTCTTTCCCCCAAAATTTAGACTTTTTTTAGTGATCACCACCGAATAAAAGGCGAGAGAAGTAATTTTCTCATTGATCCCTCCTTTTTCCAATTTTTTAATTGATCACCCCCAACACGACATGCTGCCAAAAGAGGTTGGTCACGCGACGGTTTCTTTTGAGTGACTAACCATACCTGTTTCATTATTTGTCTTTTTTGTTTCGTGTTCATTTTTTTTATTTCGCCTTTCACTTTTTCACTTTTTAACTTTAAGTCAACAGGCGACCATAGCTGAAAAGCAAATCATTCCGTCTGCATTTTCTTTATGATGTCCATTTTTTTTATATATAATTTGTTCACTTTCTCTTGAGAAGTGGGAATATCACCTCTAGAGTTGGTTAAGGTGGAGGAAATGGCTATTTAAGACGGGTTAAGTGTCAGAATGTGAAAATAAAGAAGCTGATAAAAAACAAGTAAGACAGGAAAGAAGACAGAGTGATGAGAGTAACATATAGTGCTAAGAATGAGTCGAAAGCATATTGAATTACCTTGAAGTAAAAAGAAAAGAGGTTTGAAGAGAGAGAGAGAGAGAGAGAGAGAGAGAGAGAGAGAGAGAGAGAGAGAGAGAGAGTGTGTGTGTATGAGAGAGTGAAGGAATAAGGCTGTAAAAGCTTGAAAAACACGAGGAAAAGAGGAAAATGTAAAGAAAAGCAGATACCTCTCTAAAAGACAAAGAGAAATAGAAAGACAGGGACATAGAAATAGAAAAGAAAATAACACGTCTGGTTAGTCGCTCAATAGAAACCGTCAGATAACCAACGTCTTTTGGCAGCATGCCGTGTTGGGGATGAATAATTAAAATTTGGAAAAAGCGGAGATCAATGAATAAGTTACTTCTCTCGCATGTTGTTAGGCAGTGATCACTAAAAAAGTCTGAATTTTCAAAAAAAGCAAGCGGACACAAACTAGTGATGAATTTAGCATAAACTTACATTGCAAATTGAACTAAAACCTATTTGTTAAAAAAGAATAATATAAATGTTTAAATTGTCAGCCCGATATCTCCATTCGTGCTCCCTGTACGCGTGATACATACATAACCAACCAGTCAGACCGACTTAAAAACCGAGGGAACCTATGTTGATAGTTTTGGTTACAGTTTTGGTTGATGGTTTCTACCAGAAACAGAGAAATAGCAAACATAAAGAATACTAAAATTAACGGAATGAAAGAATATTAAAAAAAACGCCTAAAAACACATTTAAAAATGTGTTTATGAAATGAATGCATGACATAGATTAATCTTAAGTAGAAAAGGAATGGAGGAACATGAGAAGTTAAAAGAAACAAGGAAGGGCACAGGGATGCACGAGGGCAAAAATTTTGACGAACATGGATTTTAATGAAGGACTGAATATCTATTTCTAAGCGTCCAAAATGTATTCACAAAACTTCACATACAAAATAAGGAATTCTCTTTTTTCTGCACTTTTATTCTGTACATTTCTCTCTGTCATATAGAGACATATACGATGAGATACCGAAAAATTCGGAGAACTTAAAGCTCAATATCGCTTCCGCAAAAGAAAAATATGATAGAAAATGAAGTTCTAGATTTATTGGTGTGTGGGGAGGGGGTTCGAGTCAGGTGTGGAATGCCCGGGAAAACACAAATTGGGTAAATTGACGGATGAACAGACTGATAGAACTGTTCAAATTTCCGAATTTAAGCGAATGTAGCAATTTGTATTAGAAAAAAGCACAAAAAGGATGACTAGGTGGAATGCGTGATCCATTTGGAACTGTTCAAATGAGTTGGACTTGACAATACAAATTATTTATGTACAAACCATAATCTCAATTAGAGAATAGGAAACATAAAATTCTCTGCGATTCGAGATTCAAACGGATCATCCAATCCAGGTCAGAAGACCAGCATCAATTATTAATTTAAAAAAAAACATGTCTGGTTAGTCATTGAATAGAAGCCGCCATGCAACCAATGTACAGGGTGTCCCTAAAGTCTGGACACATAGGATATATCACTATTTCTAACTAACTATATTTGTTTTTGCCCCACAGATTAAATATGTTTGTCGAAAGAAGAAATACCTTACACCCCTTGACTTCTTTTTCTGGGGTATGCTAAAGAAGAAGGTGTACTCAATGAAAATTAAAGATACGAGACACCTGGGGGAACGCATCATAAATGAATGTGCTCAAATTGACGGAAATGTGGAGTTAATGCATCGGGTTCATGTGAATCTCGCAAAGCGCATTGAACTTTGCATCACAAATGGTAGAAAACACATTGAAGATATTATTTATTAATATTTCAATTAAATAAAATGTTGTTCAATTTTTTTTTATTAAAATATGCATTTTGCCTATGTGACCAGACTTTAGAGACACCCTGAATTTTGTCAGCATGTCGTTTTGGGGTTATCTATTAAAAGAAATTGGAAAAAGGGGTGATCAATGAATAAGCTACTTCTCTCAGAATTTGTCCAAATTTTCAAAAGACAACGTGAATGCTGCCGGGCACAAATTAAGGGACCAATTTAGCATACACTTACATTACAAATAGCCCCCACCTAAAAGCTTATTTAGGCGCGGGCGGGTGTTAAAAACAAAAACGTCTTTTTTAGACATAATAAGGAGTAAATGTTTAAATTTTCAACCCTATACTCCATTGGTGCGGCTTGTAAGCGTGATACATATATACATACATAAATAAGTACATTAGTAGATACTTACAGCCAGCCAGACCAAAATTGAAGAAAAAAATGACAGATGGTGGATTTCGCTGTTTCAGCAGACTTAAGAGTAAAACTGAAAGAAAGTGAAACAAGTGGAACTGAAAGAATACAAAAAATAAGAGATTGCAAAAAATGGTTAATAATAGGAGAGACAGGTCTTGTTACTCATTCAATCATGCAACCAATGTCGTTTGGCAGCATGCCGTGTTTGGGGTGATCAATTAAAAGTTGGTAAAATGTGTGATCAATGAATAAGTTACTTAAATACCAAATTCTCACAAACAAGTGTGAATAACCGGACACAATTATAGGGACCAATTTAGTATAAACTTATATTGCAAATTGAAACCCCCACTAAAAACCTATGGGGGGGTATTTAAAAAAAACAAAAAAACGTGTTTTCTGGACATAATAAGAAGTAAATGTTTAAAAGCCCTCTATCTACATTAGTGCGGCCTGCACGCTTGATGTATACATACATAGCCAGCTAGCCAGAGCAACTTAAAACTAATGTTAACAGTTTTGGTTGACAGCTTCTAAAAATCGTTGATAATAGACGAGGCATTAATGGAAGACGTGAACAACTGGATGATCCGATGATCACAAGAATGAAGTTATAAATCCAAACAGAAAATGACGTCACAAGAAGAAATCAAAACGAGACGAAGACGATAAATGGAAAAGGTCCCTATTGGAAAACGAGAGAAAGAAGGACATTATATAAAACAGGAAAGGAAACAATAACCAAAGTGGGGGCGGGGCGAGTCGAGCAGAAATAACGAGAAAAAAGTTAATAACGAGGAAAGAAAGAAAAGTGAAAGAGAAACTTAAAAGGTGAAAAAAGACAGGTCACTCAATAGAAAACTTCATGTTGCCAACATCTTTTGGCAGCATGCCTATGTTGGAGGTGATCAATTAAAAAAAAGGGGTGACGAATGAAATTAAAATTTTCAAAAAACCAAGCGGGCACAAACTAGGGATCAATT
>VCCN01007012.1:1794871-1808333 GCA_006491835.1 Architeuthis dux | reverse complement strand
TAATAATAATAATAATAATAATAATAATTGAGATTCAACAGGATCCCCTATTCCAGGCCAGAAGATTAGATTTAGTTATCGTAAACAAAGAGAAGAACACTTGTTAACATGTGAATATCATTGTTCCTGCAAATGGGAAGAAACTGGAGAAAACCAAGGCCTTGTCGGAGAACTTAATAAATTATAGAACATGAAGGTGTCTCACTACACCAGTTAGTCATCACGACCACGACAGACAGTTAGATACGTAGATGGATATACACCATTCATTAAGCTTATTAAGAACAAATGTGGAGAAATGCGGGTAGGGAGACTGTTACGCCACTCTCCTTGAAAATCAGCACTTGAAATATTGGTGTCTACTTTTGACACCGGTATAAATACGCAACGATCTCAACCATAAGGCAGGCTTCAGGGGAAGTTAACTTTTTGCAGTCTAGCACAACGCCACTGTAGTAGGATTCAGTGAAGATCGAACTCACTTCACTAGCGGAAGGTCTACGAAACTAGCTTTCTAGCCGGCACGCCATTGCAGACGCCGGCAGGGGTTGATGCATAGATTAATAGACTGATATAGATAATAGACCGAAATAGATAAAATAGATTGATAGAAAGAGAAATAGATTCAGATAGAAAAACGGTAGGGGAAGTCAGAATGCTTGGAATGCGAGAGAAATAAACCGGATTAAACTAAAAGATGTAGGAAAGGAAGAAGAAGAAAAAAACTAGACGAAGATAAACAAGAGTGAAGGGTAAAGAAACCAGATGACAACATCAGTGTTTAGTGGAATATTAAACATATCTTGTCGCTATAATCCGATTAATGCACCCTGGTGACAGTTGGTGGTGATTCTTGCCATCTCAATCCACTGCTGCTGAAGTTCGAGTGCAGACAGAGGTGGCAGCACACGAAAGAGACAAACGAGCACACACACACACAAAAAAAACACGACTAAACTAAACAAAGCGAAACATTTAAGAAGCTAAAATAAATTCGACCACCAAAAAAAAATAAAAATAGCTGTCAAATTTGTCGTTGATATCTCTTAGGTTAAAGACGACATGTTGGTAATGTTTGTATGTATGTGTGCGCGTGAGTGTGTGTATGTGTTTCTGCGCGTGCGTGCGTGCGTGCGTGCGTGCGTGCGTGCGTGCGTGCGTGCGTGCGTGTGGATTTGTATGCGTATGAAGCAGTTGAAATGACCTGGAGATACCGAGCAAGAGATATTGATAGATTGATAAAGACACAGAGATGAAGAGGAATGGAGAGAAATGAAGTTAGTCAGAAAGACGAGCAGCCAAAAGACAGACAGACATGACATGCAGACAGAAAGACAGACAGAGAAAGAAATATACTCATACGCGTGCACATATGCATACGAATATATACCGTATTTCACCATGTATAACGCGCTACCATAGATAATCCGCAACCCCCGATTGAGCTTCAATTTCGAATAAAAAATGCATTATCCCGTTTATGCAATTATGTATGCAAATATGTATAACAATTATGTTTCTATAGAAAACTTTCGGAAACAAATGCGTATTATACATGGTGAAATACGGTATTTGTGGGCAGCCCAAATGCTTCTTGTAACACTATGTAATTATTAGAGTGAATGGAAGATTTGATGTATTTGCTTAATAAATCCTACCCGTGAAATTAGGTACACATTTGGCGTCAATTGAATGTTTTAAAGTAACACGTTTTGAGAAAAACATTTTAAACGGTTTTAGAGGGGTGTTCTGTTTATAATATAACTATAATGCTCAACTGAACCCTTACTTTCCGTTCAATATACATATATACATTTTATTATTTATTATATTATATTATATCTTCTATTATATAAAACAACTGGCTATGTTTGTCACTGTGCCCCCTTTAAACTTTGGCGCAGCTCAACCAAATTTGGCATGCATACTCAATTGACCGGGGGGAGTGTCTTAAAGTAAACAGTTCTGAGAAAAACATTTGAAAAGGATTTAAAAAGTGGGTTCTATACAATGTAAATATAATGCTAAACTGAACGCTTACAATTCCGTTCAATATACATATATACATATACATATTAGCTGGAAACCACACCATAAGGGGATAAATAATAACATACCTGTGGATGATAATGGAACTTGGAAAATTAGATCATATATATTTTAGTGGAGTATGAGATTTATCGCAACCACTGTAGGGAAGTGGGTAGTTAAAGGTACAAACAAGTATACTAACAGACACAACGAAGTCAAGTTCTTGCATTGCTTTTAAAAGTTTATGTTTGTCGAAACTGATAACGTAAAAGCAGTTACTAAGCTAAACACCGCCCAACAGAAGATATGATGAGCAGTAAGAAGATTGTTGTAGTAATATTCCAAATGGGAAGAGCCGATCTCCTTCAAACGCAATATTTGAAATCCTTTTTTGTGGGTTCGAACACACACGGCTGTCACCGTTGAGAAATATGCAAGAAACTCAATCACTATGAAATCTTGAATTTATTATGCCTTAACATGGCAGCAAAGGTATGTGCGCTTTAGAAAAAATAGATCCCCGTCAAATAAGACCCCTGGCGAGCGATCATCTGTGGGAAGTGCATATCTCAAGAATACGATTGTATATTCCGGCCAAAAAGGAATGTGTACTCATGTCTGCATTCTATTTATGAGGCAAACAGGGAGGGCCTAACTTACTAACAATAGCTCACGAGAGAAAACTCTTAACCATAGTTTTATATCCGGCGACATCGGATGATTGTAAGTGTTGCTAAGGGTCGGTACTAATTATCACCCCAGAACAACTGCTTCTTCTCTGCCTTACGTTTTACAACAGAAATTAATCTACAAGACAATATTATGAAGTATATAACGCGTTTTTACGTTACTATTCCTTTCTGTTTGACCTTAAAACTTAAGAAATCTTATGAAACATACATTTTTGTTTTTGGGATTTTCTATTATTCCCACTTTTCCCAATCGGAAGTTAACCAAGAAAGAACTTATTTTTCAATCAATCAGTATTCTCATTTCAAGTCAGGCTCTTGAATCGTATCAACAGAATAAAAGCAAGATCCCAACTCAAAAGAGACTGTTGGCTTCGCACAATCCGGTTCTTCGGGGTTATACGGATTAGTGTGCATCTTGATCTATGTTTGAAAACCTGAACTAGGACTTAACGTGCCAACCGTTACACACCAGTTGAGTCGTTGTCTTAACAACAACATAAACATATAACATACTTATAAATAGCAAAATAAACCAATAGTTATTGTAAATTTATATCACCTCTTTTTGAAAAATAAATATACACCATTAATAACCCTAATACTACGTATCCGCTGTCTCTACATGTGAAAGGCATATCTTTGTCAATATCATTAGTCGTATATCAATATTCAATGAGGAATTCTGAGGCTTATATCTAAAAATGTCATATACATAACTCGACATTTAAGTTAACTGATCCAGTCGGGTATTTTTGTTTTTGTGCTTTTACTGATACTAGGATAACATTTTCCATTGTTTCTCATTCTTTCCATCACGTTTCAAAAAGATGTTCGTGTAATAATTCGTGGTGTTCATGATTTATATTGATTTTTCAATTTTACTGGTGGAAAATTATCACTTCAAATCAACTTATCTCCGACGGAAATGCAGTAGAAGAAATATAGCCCACATGTTTATGAACACGTTTGATATTTCAAAATTTGAAATACATTCAAAATTAACCTTTCGCCACTTTACAAGTGACAAAATGTTATTTTTACGAAGGTGACTTTTCCATCACAACCGTTAGTCCCCATCGCCACCGTCGATAAAAATGCTCGGTCGTGCTTCTAATTTATTCTCGTTCACTTTTATCATGGTTTCAGTCCCTGGGCGTAGCAGTGCGGGAATGCATTGTCTAATTGGCGAGAGAGTATCGTGCCTTAAAAGAAAGATTGACAGAGAGAAATAAATTCAAGTTCAGAATAAGCAATGGATAAGAACAACGTACCTCCATTCCTAGAGGAAATGAGAGGTTTTGTTTAAAATTCTTTGAATGTTACCTAATGCGACATTCATCTGGAGAAGATCACAGAGACCATCGTCCGAGATGTGATTGATAGTTCTAATAGTTCTTGTATTTATCACAACGCTTCGTATGTTTCTCGGGTGTTTGTCGTATTTGGAATGTCGCTTCTACTCCTACACACGTCATGTCCCGTGCCTTTCCTGTAAATTCTTGGAACTGTCTCGCCCACACAGCCTATATATCTTCCCACAGATCCGCTGCACGCCTGACCCACATTTTAAATGCATGATCTTCCAAGGGTCAGGACAGAACTTACCGGCATTCTGACATTTAGGCCAGGTTCCAAAGAATACTTAGGCCGTGAATTTTGGAACCTCAAATCTATCGTCTGTTCTTTTTTAAATAGTGGCAGCAATATTTTCATATCTATACTCGGCCTACAGACTGGCTGATTTGAATACATGTTTGTTGCTTCTTTTTTTCTATTATTCTTGTATCGTTCTATAGAGGATGGTTTGACCCCTCTTCCTTTATATATGAGTAGAACGTATTTCCACGGATTACAGCTTAGTGGGTTATTAAACTATTATTTTTAGGGACCACTAATTTAGCTACTTGGGTGCCTGTGTAAGCGTAACGTGTTCCAAATGTGTGTATTGTTCAAAGTAAGGTTAATAGGACTTAATATCAGTGATCCATAATTTGGTTTAAAACATGTAATCGTTTTTCCAAAATAAACTTCTTTGGTTCTTACTAAACTGGCAAGTGTGAGCTCAATTTTGACAGAAATGAATAATGAAAAGAGGTTAATGAAGAGAAAAATGAATTTTGAAAAAAGAAATGGATGTAAAAAAAAAGAAATACAAAGGAAGAAAGAAATACGGGTAAATGATAGATAAAAGGTGCATGGAAAGAAAGAAAGAAAGGGAAGAGAAAGAAAACTGGATGAAAGTGCACAGAAAGAAAGAAAAATGTGGTTTAATAGACTTACATGTTTTTTATCAACGCCAGAGGGCGGTGTTCGAAACCTGGTAAAAGCCAGGATTTTGAAAGCTGAAATTCTAGGCAGCCAGAGACTGAAATAATAGCGTAACACAATTCCCCTCTCCCCATTTACCCATCCCACACTGCATTCTAGCTTTGTGGTGAACTAAGCTAATCTTAGTAAATAAATATCGAAAAAAATGAATGATAAAAAGAAAGAGACATGTCTGCCATGTCAATCCATAGAAACCGCCATGTAACGAACATCTTTTGGCAGCATGACGTGTTGGATGATCAATTAAAAAATTTGGTCAATGAATAAGTTACTTCTTTCACCTTTTGTTGGTCGGTGATCACTAAAATAGTCCAAAGTAGGAATTTTAAGAAAATCAAAGAAACTGTTTTTGTCTACACATAATAAGGAGTAAATGTTTAAATCTTCAGCCCTCTAGCTCCATTGGTGCGGCCTGTACGCGCGACACATACATATATATATACATAGATAGCTAGACAGCTTGAAAACTTGAAGAAACCTATGTTGATGTTGACTGTGTTGATGTTGACTATGTTGATGTTGTCAGTTGCTAAAAAAATAAAATAAAAGTTAGAAGGAAAAATACACACAAAGAAAAAGTCGTGCCATAAAAAAAGTGATTAAAAAAGAGTAGAAGAAAAAAAGGAGTTTCTTTTGTTTTCCCAGTCGTCATTATTTACGTGTGTAATCCGTGCTTAATCCATGTTGTTATGTCAGTCAAATGTGTTGCTAACCACAGAAACAACATTACCACAAGCGGCTCCACAACAGCCTCAAACGTCGGTAACGGAGTTTGCCAGATGAAAGTGACAGCATCAGGGGGGATAAAAGGGATGTGAGTAATATCAGGAATGAAGAGAGAGGAGACAAGAAAGTATACAAGAGACAAAGAGAGAGGGGGGGGGTCAACCAAAATAGAGTCGAAAGGAGGATTCGGAGTAAAGAGCGAAGAGCTGAGATTGTACGTAAAGAACTCTCTGAACTTTTGTCAGTTGATTAGGATGTTAGAGTTTAATGTAAGAGGAAAACGAATGTAAAGGGAAAACAACTGGACGCATAGTATGCATGGGATGAATGGATGAAAGAAAGAAGACACAGTTCTGGTTAGTCACTCGATAGAAACCGTCACGTGACCAACGTCTTTTGGCAGCATGCCGTGTTAGGGGGTGGTGATCAATTAAATATTGGGAAAACGGGTGATCAATGAATGAACAGCCGGATACAAACTAAGGGACTGATTTAGCTTAAGCTTAGATTGAAAATTGAGCCCCCACTAAAAACCTATGGGGGGGGGTTAAAACCAAGACATAATAAGTAAATGTTTAAATGTTCAGCCCTCTAGCTATATGTGTGCGGCCAGTACGCGTGATACATACATAGCCAGCCAGCCAGACCTACTTAAAAACTGAAGAAAACTATGTTGATGTTGTGTATGCTGATGTTGACAGTTTTGTTTGACGGTTTCTAATAATGGATAAGAAAAATGAAAGAAGATTTTAAAACAAGGAAGGAAATATACGAAAGAAAAAAAAGAAGCTGATATTTAAAAAAGTAATGGAAAGAAATCAAATGAAGAAAATGTGAATAAAAAGAAGAATGATACAACGAGGAAAGGATAGAAAATATTTAAAAATGAAGAAAGTAAAGAAATAAAAAATAAATGAGTTTGGCTGCTGCAGGGTCAAACTCCATTCCAACATATATTCCGACTGAAGATGATTACTACAACTTTTATATTGTACATATATTAAATATGATAATTTCCCAGAAATTTCCTAGACTTGTCAATTTAGCACAAGTAGCAAGGCACCAGTCTACTAATCGCTCCGTCGTGAGTTCAAATCACGGTAGGGGTACGTGGTTTTTACATATCGGTTTACATACTAAATTCGGGAGGTATTGTTGTTGTTGTTGTTCTAGTTACGGTAGGAAAATATCTAACTACCGACTTTGTCTTGGAGTTTAATAAAAAAACAAAGTAAAGCCGAAGAAAGAAAACAAGACATCATGAGAATTACAATCTAAGCGATGAAAGGAATGGCTAGGGGAAAAATGTAAAGAAAAAGAATTGCACGAGAAAAATGAATGAAAAAATGTTTGGAAAAGGTACAGATAAAGGAATATTCAGAACAAAATTGATTTTTTTTTATTAAATAAAAATCCCTCTATGGGCATCTCCATATACATTAAAATAGACATTAATTCAAGCGATAAAAAAAATACAATTTTATCAGTACAGAGAAACAATTATCAGGCACATTTCTTTCATAAATTCTTCTATATATTTCAGTTGATAACTCCCAAAATTGCCCTGTTAATTCATAAAGTAAGTTGAGGAGAAACGAGTCTATGAAAAAGAAGTTCGGAAAAGAACGGACAATTTAAAAATGTAAAAGAATAAGAAACAGAAAAAAGAAAGGAGACCAGAAATCGTGCTAGAAAGAAAGACAAAGAGGTTAATAAGGATAAACTAAAATAGTTATTGTACACTGATTCAATCCGCGAGGTACACTGTTCTCATTCAGCTGCCCACACCAGGGTGTAATAAAGTGATTCTGTGCCTCGTAATGGAGAATTATGACCAAATCTGCCTCCCAAATGCTTATGCTAAACCTTTTTGATGGCACAAATTTTGCGCATTGTTTTTAACAGACATTTCGAAACAATCAACCAATAAAGAAATTAGCCCTTTTGCATTCCATGTTTATTCATCCATAGAAGATAGTTTTGATCTCCCATTCTTCATCCTTCTTATCACATCTGTGAGTCCTTAATAGCAGTGAAATGACACTTTCCATCCTGCTGCTTATTGTGGTGCCTGAAATAAGCATCTAATGTTCTCTTAATCAGGGGATCAGACCTTTGATTTAGATCTCTGCACTCCCTTATCACTCGTTGTTTTGATCATGTGTGCCTCCCTATGAGCAGGTGTGCCCCATAGCGGCGTTACTGCGATACAATGCTGTTTCACACCCTGGTCCATGCTAGGGGAAATCCCGTATTAGTTAATTCTTCTCAGTTCATTCGTCCCTGTGATGCCGCTTTTGCTTGTCTGAACAAGAGCATATGGATTTACGAATTGACTAAACCACATCAATTGATACGAGATAACCCCTAGCATAGAAAGTAGAATGAGAACATTCTACCCTCGTGGATATAATAAAGGCTTCAGTTTGAAATTCAGCGAACGTTACCGAACACGACAGTCACCTGAATAAGACCCGATTAGGATACCAGTTCGAAAGGATCAGTGTATAATAACGATAAAGTACGGTCAAATCTCGTTAGGCACACCGGCTCTCGTAAGATCATCTAAGTTAAGCAACATCGAACCTGGTCAATACCAAGATGAATGACCAATTGAGGAGACCAGCTACCGTAAGACCTTTCCTCGAGTTTGAGGGGTTGGGATAGGGCTAACAACCCAAGATCGGAAAAATGCAGTTTGTTACAGAAACATGTCGATGGCTTATGATCCTCATGGGGCAAAGGGCTTAACAGATAATAACGATAGTTTTGTGATCTCAGAAAAGGAAAATAGCACTTGAAGAGAGGAAACTAAGGAAATAAACAAAAGGTTTTTAGGAAGGAAGGAAGGGACATTTTTAAAATAAAATACTATGTCCAGAGGCGTAGCCGTGCGTGAGGATGGGGGTCCTAAAACCTTTATGAATAGTAGTCCGCGGCCACCCTGTTGGGAACCAACACACTAAATGTTGGAGGGGGCTCAAGGACGCCCCCATATCCAGCTGCGCCCCAGGCTATGGCGAAAGGCAAAGGGAAAGGATGACAAGAAAGACATTCAGAATCTTATGAAAATAAGGTATTTACTAAGCTTAGCTTAGGTTTGGGCAAATGCGATAAACATGGGCACCCAGTGAGAAATGAACTCACTACTCAGTAGTTATGTTAGACTAGCTCGGTAATAATTACGATGTGGTGCCCAATCAAACGGAAAAATATGGTTAACATATTTAAGAGAAAGAGAAGAAAGAATAAGAACTGGTTAGTCACTCAATAGAAACCGTCGCATAACCAACGTCTTTTGGCAACATGCTGTGTTGGGGGTGATCAATTAAATAAATTGTTTAAAAGGGTGATCAATGAATTATTCTTGCCTGTTGTTAGGCGGTGATTACTAAAAATGTTCGCTTATTGTGAATGCAACAGTCACACAGAACACAAACTTACTCGATGGCGTCGATAGTAACCCCACGGAGGAAAGTGTGTCCACACATGCACATTATGGAGACTTCGTATAGGTTGTTAAGTTACATCAAGGCTGCGCAACCGATTCTCTAGATATTCAAAATGGTTGGATACTCTCCAGACAGGCCCCGTAGTTCAGGACTCTTCTCATTATTCTTTCCGATATTAGTAATGCTGCTATCTTGATGAGAGCAGTCTGTATTCTGCTGGTCATTTGGCTTCGATTAAGTCGAAAAAGAAGTGTAGGAACATAAACCAGAACATGTTCTTGAAAACAGTATCGTATATTTGCACTTCAAGATTCATATAAGCAAATACACCGGATTTTGTTGCTGAGAAGGAAAGGAGATTTTGTTAAATCGTGGATATGGCTGTTTCGGCAAACTGTAATAATGAAGGAAACTGAAAAAGAATCTCGAGTCAAACGGAAAATATGGTTAACATATTTAAGAGAAAGACAAGAAAGAATAAGAACTGGTTAGTCACTCAATAGAAACCGTCGCGTAACCAACGTAACCAAAGAACTGAAGAATCTAGGGAACATGAGGGTGAGTGTTGCAGATATGTTCACGTTTCTTTCTTCTATGATTCCCTATTAGGAACCATCAACCAAAACTGTTACTAAAACGGTCAACATAGGTTTCTTCAGTTTTCAAGTTGGTGTAGCTGGTTGGCTGGCTACGTATGTTTCATGCGTACAAGCTGCACAAATGGAGCTAGAGGGCTGAAAGTTTAACCGTTTTCATGTCATTTTCGTATTGTTGTAGTATCTTCTGCCATTCTCTTTAATCCTGATATATATTCTATCGAATTGTTTGCACTTCCTTTTACTTTTCCCAACTTGCTTTCCATCTTTCATCGAAAAAGGATAGCGAGAAGCGCTCATCACGTTCCAAGCCATTATAGTTATTATTTGTTGTAATCATATTATTCGTCATATCATCATCATTATCGGTCATAATTGTAGAGCATCTCTGCTTGAGCCGGTCACTCACGCCATGCATTAGTCATTTCCTCTGAGTTCCCCCATAAGCACTGGCGTAATTGCAACCACAACGTCTCATTTCGCTATCGTGAAAGACAGCGGCAAGGGAGGCGGCGAATAAGAGTCCAGCGACGACATCAAGGGTAGCAGCCGTCCAGGTCATAACCGTACATTGCTCGTGGCTGATTGCCGGAGTCAACCTGTCTTCTACACGACCGAGCAGAATATTTTGATACTATAGGGAGAAACAAAACACAGATCTTTGCCTTGAGGGATAAGAAACTATTGACACAGAGAAACGAAGAAAAGAGTGGAATGAACGGATGGGTTGTGGTTCAACGTAAGGAAAAAAGTTTTTACTGACCGGACAACGTAAATAATGATGACTGTGTCAGTACAAAAGCCGTTCCTGTCTTCGTTGTTTTCTTCTTTCCCATCAAACAGGTCCATTTTCCTTTCTTCATTTTCTTCTTTCTTGTTTTAGTTTTCCTTCATAATTGGCTTTCTTCCTTTCTCCTCAACCTCTCTCTCTCGCTCTTCATCGAATTTTCAAGTGGTTCTGTCTAATGATGTATCGCGCGGACAAGCCGTGCCAATCAAGAAAGAAGACTGGAAATTTAAACATGTACTCTTTATTATGTCTAAAACACAGTAGTTTTGTAGTTTTTAAAGTCTCCCTCAAAATACGTTTTTAGTGGGGGATTCAATTTACAATCTAAGTTTATGCTAAATCGTTCCCTGTCCAGCAGTGTTCACTCTTGTCTTTTGAAAATTCGAACTTTTTTGTGCTTGTACAAATACTTATGAGCTATATTTTTTTTTATCAATGATTTATATATAAAAATAAGTATTGCTCATAAGAATTTGAACAAGCACTGAATCTGTTTTTATTTCCAGAGATTACAGGGGCCATTATTGATTTTGAGCAGAGGGGTCATAATTAAATCACTAGTTTGGCAATTCTTCCATACAGCAATGTCAGTTAATTTTTTTAAATCACTTGATCAATTCTGAACAAGATTTTAGAAGGATAGCAACAAAAACTTGCTTTTTTAAAAATGTAATTCTATTAAAAACGCATTTCCAAGAAATTTAGCATTGAAAACCACAAAACATGACTAAATACATGCCTTGTTATGTTATTGCCAAAAAATGGGTTCTTCTTGCATAATGCGAATAGAACTAAACTGGCTGTTTGATCAAATACTTATGACAGGTACTATATATATACTTTATGAGTGCATATATCTATAGAGTGCATATATATATATATATTATATTAGGAGTGCATATATGTACACACACACACACATATATATATATATATATATACATTTTAGGAGAGCACGCTCTTGGCAATGTTTCAATTGATTGAAATCTTGTAATGTATTTATCTTCCGTTTCGCATGTGACACTCTCAAAATATAAATACGTATACTACATCAGTATTGCGTTATCGATTTTCAGTCTTGTCTCTGCCTCTGCAGAACACTTTCAATCGGCTTCTGATTATCTTCTAAGCATACCATTCTTTATTTCCTTTTTGGAATTTCTGACTGGTATTGCTCACCACGCGCGTGCGCACATATGTGCACACACGCATATACAATGATGAGCCAAAACATTATGACCACCTGGCTAGTAAGGTATTTTTCTTCCATGTGCCCACAAGAAAATATCTTACTCAATCAGGCATGGACTCTAAAATACCTGTAAATGTTTCCTCTGAGATCTGTTACTAGGATGTTAACAGCAGGTCTTTTAACTGCTCAGGGTACTTAGTGGAGTTTCTGCAGAGTGAACTTGCTGCTCCAATACTTCCAATAAAATCTTAATGGGATTGGGATTTTGGGAGTTTGGTGGCTTGGGCAACAGCTTGAAGTCTTCTACATGTTCCTGAAAGCATTGACGCAAAACCCGTGCAGTGTGGCAAAGCGCATTGTCCTGCTGAAAGATGCCACTGCCATCCTAGTAGGCTGTAGCCATGGAGGGGTGTACCTGGTCTTCAGTGATGTTGAGGTGGGTAGTAGCTTCCATATGAATGATAGGACCCAGTGTTTCCCAGCAGAACATGGATCAAACCATCAGACTGCATTCATCAGCTTGTTGTTTTCCCACAGTGCATCCCGATACCATCGCTTCCCTAGGATAACGACACACACACATTCTGTCGTCTACTTTATTAAAAAGAAAACGAGATTCATCGGACCAGGCAGATTTCCTCCATCGATACAAGGTCAGTTCCGACGCTAACATGTGCATTGAAGATGTTTACGACGATGGACATTGGTACACTGAAAGGCCTGTGACTACGCAGCCTCATTCGCAACAAGGATAAATGTACTATTTGTTGTGACACATTCTTTCCTTCTTAAGTCTTGCCCACCCAATTGCTTGTCGGTGGTTGGTGATTTTTCCATCCTCGGACCGATAGGTACTCATCACAACTGAACATAAGAACCCCATAAGCCATGGCTTTTCAAAAATGCTCTGACTTGGTCTTCTGGCCATAACAACTTTATCAAAGTCACTCAAATCTTTCTGAAGTACTCGAGACTTGAGACCGAATTACATTCTTATATACCTCTGACACTAACATGCGCTATTTTACGAGATATGTCGCGGATCATAATGTTTTGGCTTAGCAGTGTATCTGCATTTATTGTGTAATGTTCTACTAGAAATAATACAATCCTCCTATGTTTGGTTTAGAAGAAAATTAACTTTCTATAACATAGTGGTAGAAGTGTACTTATTTATGGGCGATACTGTATACACATATGTTCGTACGGAATGAAAATGTACATAAACCCAACATGTGCTGAGTGTCTGCGACTGAATGCGTTTGTACAAATACTTAGTTTTTAAAGTTATATGTATTTTTATGATTTATTTTCTATTATTTTATAATCTACATGAATATTTTAACTTCTTTTCTAACTTTGATTTCAATATTTTCCGTTCAATATAACATTCTTTTTTACTTCCATCATTCAATATCTCTCATGCGTGTCTGTGTGTTTTTATGTGTGTGTGCGTGCACGCGCACGCGCGCGCTTGTGTGTGTGTGTGATTGTGTTATATTTATGGAAATCCACGAGTAAATTTATTCTATTGACTGTGCACATAAGTAATTATATACATTTAGACGTCAAATTATGCATATGCATATGTATGTTTATAAACAAACATACACATCACACACACACACACACACATATATATATATAGAGAGAGA
>VCCN01007012.1:1571147-1581732 GCA_006491835.1 Architeuthis dux | reverse complement strand
TGGTCTTTTCCTACTGCGTTTACTGTCCCACAGGCACAAATCGGTTAGCCCTTTGCTCCATCTGTTGTCTTTTCTTCTCGTTATGTGTCCTGCCTATCTCCATTTGTGTTGCCTAATCACCTGTATATATTCTTCACCCTGGACCTATCTCGGATCCCTATTGATCTTTTTATATCGCTAAGAGTTTTTCCTAACATTGCTCTTTCCACTGCCTTCTGTGCTATTCTGAGTTTGTTTTCGAGTTGTTTTGTAGGTTACCAGGTTTCGCACTCGTATGTCATACCTAGTATTATGCATGGATTGTATACTTAACATTTTTAGCCTTTTAGCAATATGAGTTGGGGATCCGATGAGGATCGAACCCACTAACAACGGTCAGCTATACGACGTGTATTCTGATCTGTTTTTGTTTCATGTTGTTTATTAACACACCAGATTTATACCAGATTATCAATAATGGTAGATCCAATGAGCATCAAATTTAAGTGGTGAAGCATGTTGAGTTTGCTAATCATTCCTATAGGATGTGCGTCCTTATCTTTTTTTCCATACGAACTGTTAACTTAGCATATTTTGGTATTAAACCATCAATAGTGGGAGATCTAATGAGGATTGAACCCACTAACCACGGCCAGCAAGATTAGCTTGCTGATCATTACTATAACATACATTTTCTTCTATTTTTTTAGAAAGAAACACTGAATTTGTTTGGAATGGTGGATAGGAGGTATTTTTATCAGCAACATGTTCACTCCCCAGTGGAATGATCAAGTGTTATGGACAACAAACCAAAAGAATCACATAAACTTGGCACTTATTTTTACAGAAGTACATAAATTATCTTTCCTTTGGTCCAATTTTATTTTGAATTTTCTTATTTATTTTTGGTTTTTAACATAATGCGTCTTGCACTATTTTCAACATTGGTTCATGTAAGCTGTACTTTCGTAAAATGTTGGAAACTAAGTGCCCAGTTTAGGATTCTATTTACATTGTAACTAGAAGCACATTTAAAGCACCTAATATTGAAAGTAGAACATTTGTTCTACGAGAACTATTTCACGTACGTAAACTAGGAAATTACCAAGAAAAATGTAATATTTTCAGAAGTTTTCATACGTGATTGTGTGTTTACGGACATTCTTATGTATGTATGTTTTACCTCTACCAACTGTGTTTGAGAGATATATGTATTCGGCCGTGTCAGTCTTTCCGTCTGTTTTTCTGTCTTTCCATCTGTCTGTCCACACGATATCTCCAAAAGTACTCAATAGATTTCAATTACATTTTGTGGATGAATGGTCAACGTGTTTAAATGTTGGGGCAGATCCAGGAATTGTTTTTTGATTGAGAGATATTTTTCATTTTATCTTCCATATATTTATGTATACACTAATGGCTGTCCACATGATATCTCCAAAGGTTCTTAATGGATTTCTATGAAATCTTGTGGGCAATAGGCTACGAAAGTAGTGATTACATTTTTGGGTAGGTGCGTGCACAATTACCTCCCTTTCGCCGTAGCTATATGCCCCCACCAAATAATATCGGCAAACTTTCATGTCTGTCCACACGATATCTCGAAACGTTCTCGATGCATTTCTATGGAATGTTGTGGAAGGGTGGACAATGGTCTACGAGAGATGTGATTAAATTGCACAATTACTTCCCCTGAAAATTGCGTTGGCAGTGGTATGAGCTCTCTGAGTTCTTTCTAGTTTTATATGAATTAATGTATACTTAATGTGTGTGTTTGTGCGTCTGTTAATGCGTTTGAGTAAATAGGTCTCTCCGTTCACTATTAGTGTGTGCATTAAAGTACATCTCTTTTTTGAACGTGTATATTTTCAGTGTGTATGTTTGCACTTCACTGTGTGTTTCTTAACGTTTTTCTTGCGAGTATATCTTTATGTAGGCCTCCATCTCCTTCCTGTGAACATTTATGCTTGTATATGACATGAATTTGTGTATGTGTTTATATGTGTAATTATTTGAAGAGTCGCTTTTTTCGTATATAATAGTGTGTGTTTGTTTGTGTGTGTGTGTGTGGGTGCGTGTGTGTGTGTGATTGTCTGTCTGTCTCGCTGTGTCTGTCTGTCTGTCTGCGTTTAAAGGAAAAGACTGGCGTCCATCAATAATACAAAATGTTGGCAAGATCAGTGATTGTTGCTAAGGAAGGCACGTGATCAGTGACAGTTGCCAAGAAAGGTCACGTGATAAAGACCTGAACGAGTCGAAGTGGGGGGAAGGGTAGACAATGCATGTTTCAAATAGAAGGCACAACGTTCTAAAAAGTATTAGGAGAGGTTAGGCGAATTCAGAGGGAGGACACTGGATGGTTCTCATATGAAGGTTGGGAAAGAACGTGTTTTTCTTCATCGGCAGATTGACAGATTAGCGACGAGAGAATAGTGCGAAGGTGCCGCCATTGTTGACATCAGAGTGGAGAGGTTGAGAGAAAGGCGGGAAATTGGAGTGTATTGGCGGGAACTCCTGCCATGTGTATGCCAAGATAAACCTTGAGAATAAAATTGAATAGGAATAAAATTTCAATTGCTGTTATATTCACCTTCTTTCTCAAACTTTCATTCACTAAATCAGTCGGTCAAGATCAACCTTCCCCTCTCTCCCTATAACGAGCTAACTACAATATCTATCTCTTTCTCCTGTTATTTCCCTTATTCTCATATTTACGCCAGCTCGCCCAGTCAAGATCTATTAGACTCTCGATGAAGACAGAAAACATTTTCCCTGATTGGCTATAATTACTGAAAGATTTGAAAGTAACATTCTTCATGATTCACAAGATCATGAAGCGCCAATTTCATAGACGGAAAAGTTGATTCGAACAATAAATTTCCAGTATTCGATCTCAGATGTGTAGTGACATACGATTACTAAGACAGAATCACACATACGGAATATTTGTCTCTGGATGCATTCTTTAATATTTCTTGAGATGACTGCAAGAAGCGTTTGACACGTGAGCTAACTACAATGTGTCTGGTAATTGAACCAGATATTTAAAACGATTCTTTTTCTAGAAAGAAAAAACTGCAGTTCTTGACTCATATGTAACCAGGTCCGTTTCTGATATTTGTGTCAGACATTAGGTTTAGAGATGAATATTGTTTACAAGTGCGTTTACCTCTGCTATCGAAGTTGACCATCTAGTTTATTGAAAAGCTTCTTCATTGAAAAAGCCGCCAATCCTTACTCTGCTCGCATGATCAAAGAACCTCTGTTTTTATATGCATCCACGCATCTCCACAAGAAGCTTTTCAGTCGGACTATCTGTCGGTCGGTTCCTAATATGTTGAATATAAGTTTTCTCATCCGTATCATGTTCGACTGATATGAAACTTGGTCCGGACTTCCGGTTGAACTTCCCTACTCTTCATCCCGCTCCCTCTTTCTGCTACTACTACCACAACTAGTAATACTGAATATCAATTCTCTCAGCAGTATCATGTGGGGTTGACATGAAACTTGGTCCAGACTTTCGGGTGAAGCATCCTCATTTTCTTCTTCCTCTTCCACCCGCTCCTGCTACTACTATCACAAGTAGTAATGCTAAATATCAATTTTCTCAGTAATACGGTAATAAGAGTAACAACAATGAATTAGTAATAACAAAGCCGCAACGAGAATAATGTAAAAGAAAACAAACGAAGGTAGAAAAGAAGGAAATAAATAAAAATATGAAAACAATATACGTTGGAATAAAAAAGAGACAGAGGAAAAGATGAAAAACAAGGTCTGATACAAGTTTGATGAGAAAGGAATCACTTGACAGATTAGAAAAAACAGACAAGGTATAAAAATACTGCCTTGCTGTAGACCAGAGGTTCTCAACGTGGGCGCTAGCGACCTCTGGTGGGCGTTGGTCTGTTTGAAGGGGGCGTTGAGGTGACTAAGTTTGAGCTTCTAGCGTTTGAGCTTTTAGAGGTGGCGTTGTGGACATTCCATACACATCTACGATTCTGATTTACAAATTGCTGTTGTTTACTAGTAGCTGCTTAGAAATTCATTGATATACTTACTATAACATTTTCCTTAATAAAACCTTTCAACTGAATGTTGATGTTTCTCTTTAAAATGACAAGCTACCACGTCTCTAAAAATCTGTGTTGAGTACTTCTCATATTTAAACTACAGGGGGGCGTTGACATGTAGCTAGGTGTCATAGAGGGGCGTTGACATGTAGATAGGTGCTAGCATTGTAGACCATTCCCAATGAAGAGAGTTAGAACACGTTTGATGTCCCACATTTGTACTGTGACACACTAAGCTAAACCTAATAAGTATCATGGAAAGAATACAGAAGTGATTACAAATATAATAGAAAAAGAATTCCCTGGGTCAAGTTACTAGAAATATTCTTTTCTTTCAACCTGTTCGCTACAACGGACGCGATAACTCGTCTTAGCAAGTTGACAGCCCAGAGCCATGGACAACATAACTCGTCTTACGATAGTATTTATTTATGTATACAGGTGTCACCTAGTTAACGACCAGATTCCGTTCCGACGACTAGGTCGCTAAACGCAATGGTCGTTAAACGAAAGCCTTGTTTAAGGGCTTAACAATCCAACCTTCAACCCCGATTTTCTTTATCTTTTTCAATTCAAATCCTTTTAGATCTTACCACAATGTGGTTTCATCCTTTTCATTAATAGCAAAGTGTTGAACCGTAAACGTTTTATACCTTTTTCGGCATTATTAAATCCGATGGTCCGCTTTGACGTTAGTACTACTACTCAACGACTTATGAATTGAAGAATTGAATCGATTTGTCTCTTCGATTATTTTTCATTATTGTCAGGTGGTGAACATTTAAACTTTAACACTGTTTTAAAAATCAAGAATATAAATGTCGTATATGCGATTGTTGTCGGTGCGATCGGTTGCGGTTGTCGATAAACGAGTAAGTTGTTAACCGGAGACACCTATATATTGTATTTATTCGATATTCTGTTGTAGATATGAGTTGATTTGTATGAAAATAGAACCGTTTTAAACATTCAATGAATTGACCATCAATTGTTTTACGTGACGAACCTAGCACAGGAGTTACAATGTTAAAATATATTCTTGGCAGCACACAGGTTAAGTCATTAAACATATTTCTTAACGATAGCTCCACGACTTGCGAGTGTATACACAGAATCTATGTGCAAAATCCTAAGAACATAACCAATAACAATGGCAACATAAATTAGAATATAGAAAACTGAAAGCAAGCCATTTAATATATACTCTTGCCATTACTTATCATTCATGTCGTCAAAAATGTATATTAAGCTGTACTAATATTATCATTCATTGTCTTGCCCCTCGGGAGATAGTAACCTCCGTGTTGCACACGCAACTATTTCATATGTTGGCCATACAACTACCACCGTATCAAACGGACTATTTTGCCACTTTCCAGTCAAAGTGCGATCCATGCTCATATTGATGAACATAGACTTCTAGGCTCTGGTGTTTCTCCCACTCGTGTACGCCGAATACTATCGATAACATGCTCATACCAGGTTAACTGAAATAAATAAATTGCTTCAGATTCTTAAAGCCCTTGCCACTATCCAAAGTTGAATAACATCTTTATCAATCAAGTTACTGGGATTTTGAATGTATTTAACAGTTGATTGATACATTCTACTCAATGAAGAATTTCACTTATATATTGCCTCTCGAGTTAAGTCATCATAACGCAAACACGCCATAATGCCCATATTTTAGAATTGGAGTTAAGAATACACAAGACCGACTGAAGATGACTACGGCAACTTTTGTATTGTATATATAATAAATAAAACATTACATATATATATATATATATATATATATATATATATATATATGTATTTATTTATTTTAATGAAATAAGCCCGTGCGTATCTGTATGATAAATCTTCGTTCATATCTAAGACTTCTAAATTTAGCTCAGTCAGTAAGGCAGCTTCCTGGCAATCAGTTGATCGTGAGTTCAAATCACGGTAGGGGAATGTGCATTTTACATATCGGTTTACAAACCTGATTTTGGTGTGGATTGTTCTTGTTCTTATTATTTTTCTTGTACAGAAAGAAAACAAAGTCAACTCCAGACTTTGTACTGGTGTTTGACAATAAAGATTTTATAAATACACAAAGCTACATACCACAAGAGGGTTGGCATATTGTGCAAGATAAAACTCACCCGGTATAGAGCATCATTCGACACTTGAACACGCAGAATGCAGTATAAGGCTGCATTAATGAAGCCCCCAGTGAACTGACTCACCCTCAAAAGGATGCAATATTTGCCCGTTAACTATTTCCACGAAGTAACTTTTTAGAAGCCTGGCCTTTAACTGAATCCGAATACCAACAACTGACACCATATTTAAAGCAAGTATTTGGTCCAAACAGCATGTACTAAAGTTCAAATATTGACTAAAAATGGAATAAGTAAGGAAATCAACCTTTGAAGAAATGAAGGTGCGGTAGTTTGAGTTGTAAAAAGGTTCTTATAATAAATAAAAACTAGCAGAAGGAAGAACGATACGAAATAAAGATCTAAAAAACTGAAAATAAACGAAAAATGAGAATAGATAGCAGAGAGAAAGGAAATATTAGCGAAAGAAGAATTAGAAAACGATATAAAAATAACAGAATACAATAAAATTAACCCCTCCAAAATCAGAAGTAAATAATTGTAAATTCAAAAGACAAGAAGAAATGAAGAATTGTGAGATATTAATAAGATCTAAAATAGCAGAAAAAATTATGGAAAAAAATATAAAGTTATCACAAAGACAAAAACGAAAGAAAGGAAATTATTTTATAAAAAAGAAAAAGAAAATGGAAGAAGGGAAATGTCGACAAATACGAAGAAACCCGAAAAAAGAAAGACAAAAAAAGAAAGAATGAAAAAAAGAAAAACTGAAAAATAAAAACAATGATGGATTGTGACGGAGAGGTAGAAAAGGGAACGTATTGAAAGAGGAACGTCATAACTTTTCGACGTGCTTCGTCTCGCAGTTGGGTTCACGGGCGAGGTTATTCCATTCAAAAATAGCGCGGCAATATCCGGTGAAGCCGACCCAATGCTAGGCCAGTGACAAAGCTGCATCCGGGGCCTTTCTTGAGCTCGTTTCTATCACTGAAAGGAATGGCGCTGCAGCAAAAGGGGTTGTCTGGTGCGAGTAGGAGAAGGTGCTGCTGCCGAAGAGGAGGTGCTCAGGTTAGGCTCCACACTGTACTAATAGGATAGTTATTACGGTTGGTAGTGGACGGGGCATTTATGACAGGTGGAGGTTTAAACGCGTTTAATAACTTCTTCTGCTGCCATTAGACGACCATTACGTCATCATCTCATTAGTTATTCATCTGCTTCGATACTTTCAACAATCATCGATCTGCCAAAATACTACTACTACTACTACTACTACTACTACTACTACTACTACTACTACTACTACTACTACTAAAATCATAATTACATTAATTCGCTTGTTCTTGCCTAGTTTTCTACATTCGCATGTTCTGTATGTGTGCTGCTTACTCTACTCCCTTAAAACGTTAACTCTACTATTACAAATAACCTTAACCCCCACAGATCCATTACTAGTTTTTGTCGACCAACGATTTACTAGAAAATCATAAAATTATGCCGTCTCACTATACTCTCCTGTTCCGATCTTCCATTAATTTTATTGATACCAAAACAACGTCGTAGAGTGGCATGACAGTAACCCGGGGAAGATACTTTCGTCAACGTTTGTCTATTCATGCCAAAACAAATACAGTACATTCCAGTAAATTGGGCATCTGTTTATTTCAGCCAAATCTTGAAAACCAAAAGCAAATCATTTTTTGTAACTTCCTTTGTTTATTTGGCCCAGCGCAAACAATACAAAATAACTTTTGGTGGGTCACTACTGAATCTCTCACCGCTGTGTCAACCTCAATCAGATACTATCTTCCGAGTATCTGTTGTGAGCAGCCTTTTAGACTTCGGGTACAATTATAGGCGGCATTTAGTGTATGCAAAATTCCAAACCAATGACACTTACCAGGAAGTAATCTAACATAAACATTGATTACGACGTTTATGCAAGAAGGTAATGAAGTCAGTCCACTATCTATAAATACCTGAGTTGATTTAGTTCACATGCAGGCACATAAGACACTCGATAAATTATTCAATAATGTTTGCTAATATTTGATACCTTTAGCATCGTACGTCACAATCCCAAATTGGGAAAAGTCCGGTAGGAAGAGTGTAATGTGCCAATGTTCCTTGTAAAGAAGTTATGTCTGGCTTGAAAATCAGATTTAACGATACAGTAGTTCAGTATACCATTAAATCTATTAAAATTTATGTCTGAATTTCTGAGATGAAGAAATGTCTGTATTATATACTAAACTATTCTAAGTTGGGCATTGGTTGTAATACTAATACAATTTCGTTTGTTGCATCTTCATGTGTCTGTCGTATTCTGTTACATTCTGAAAATCTCGATCCTAACTCTATATACAATCCCCGTACGTATATTGTTCTAAATTCGCTGTCCACATTATGACTGTAACAACCAAGATGGGGACACTAGTCCGAAGAGTTTAATATATAATGATTAAAACTATAATCTGACAAAAGATTTAATGCTTTTTAAGATCATTTGTTTAAATATTGATTTAACTGAATTTGTCTTAGTTTTAGTCTAATAGTAAAGCCCTGCCTTTTAATTGATTCAATAGGAAACATCGATTATTTTATGAAAATGCACCTAATTATATTAGTTACAAGGGTGGATCAGTAAGTCCGTAGCCTGACACGGTTATTAGCTGAGTTTTGATCTGAAAGAAGCATTAAATGGATCTGCCCTCTTTGTCCTTTTTCTTATGGGAAATAGGTGTGTATGCGTGTGTGTTTGTCAACGTCTTGCAGATGAAGCCTATGAGCAGGGTCCTCGCAAAGAGAGTGGTCGGGTATCGTATCTCTGACGATAAGACCCTGGGCAAAACCATCGTGAACCTTCCATTAGAATGCAAGCATTATGATCCGTTGCGAAGAGACTAGCATTAAGGTGTGGGCTTACATCATGTAATTTGATAGGCCCAAAGTACAGATTGCTTGAATTGTCACCAGTGAAAACATCACGTCTCAACACCTTTTGCAAACAGTCTACTCTTTTCCTCTCTATCTCTTTTGTTTTTCTTTCTTTCTTTCTTTGTGATTTTCTTTCTTTCTTTTCACATTTTGATACCCTCTCCTCTTATATGTTTTGTATTCGTTTTATTTTATTTTTTCTGCTCTCCCATTATATTTGGTACCGTTAGCATCGTACGTCACAATCCTAAATAAGGGAAAAGACCGGTAGGAAGAGTTATTGCGCCAAACTTCCTTGTAGAGAAGTTATGTCTGCCTTGAAAATGAACATTTGTAATTCTGGCTTTTATCTGGGCTTGAACAGCTATCTCTGACACCGGTTAGGAATACATAACTATCTTAGTCAGAAGGCAGGCCCTTCTCCTAAACTCGCATTCTTTCTTTCTTTCTGTGTTTGTTTAGCCTTTTTTTCTCTTCTGTTTACTTTATTTCTTCCTTATCTTTATTTTGTATTTATCTTTTGTTTTATTTTTCATTATTTTTTATTATCTTTAAATACTATTCTTTCTTTTTTATCATTATTGTTATTATCATTATTATTATTTCGCCTTTTCCTTTCTTTCTTTTTTTGCGTCATCGTTATTTCCCTTTAGCTTTGTTATTTTAAGTAGTTTTCTTTTCATTTTCCCATTTAGAATGCCTGTATTTATTTCTCTCACTACAATTCCATCACGCCTTCCTCTCTCCTTCGTAGATTATTTTTATTTCCTTTTAGTCCACGTTTACTTTTCTTTATCTAATGCATCGGTTTTTTTCTTCATTTTCTCCTCACACACGCATATACTTTTCTTCATTTTTCATTAAAACTTTTGTTTTCTGTTTTATTGCAAAGAAATCATATGTTTGGAAACCTTTTAAAGTCGTTCAGCTAAGTAGTATACCTTGTCTCTTTTCATAGAATGCGCATTTCCTAAAAAAAAGTTCATTAAAATATCACTCAGTGCATTACATCATGAAGGTTATAGTCATAAGAAGACATGGTTTGAGCTGATTGGCACATACACATCCCCGTTTTCCGAAATGTTTCCTTGATGACCCCAGGATGAAACGTATCATTGCGTATTATAAAGCGAAACATGCGATAAATGTAAAAAAAACAATTATGAATACTTATTGATCATTACTTGCATTTTGTGTTTATAGCTACATGTCTTTTATAGTTCAGATATCAAAATATTAGCTATTCAAATATAATAAATAACAGGTCTTGTTATTCACTCAATAGAAAACGTCTCCTGGCCAACGTCTTTTGGCAGCATGAAAAAATTGGAAAAAGGAGTGATCAATGAATAAAGTTACTTTTCTCGCCTGTCGTTAGCAGGAATCACTAAAAAAAGTCTGAATTTTCAAAAAAATCAAGTGTGAAGTCTGCCAGACTCAAACTGAGGGATCAATTTAGCATACACTTACATTGAAAATATTTGGGGG
>VCCN01007012.1:1548632-1559994 GCA_006491835.1 Architeuthis dux | reverse complement strand
TGTATGCTCGTATTCTTGAGAAGTGTGATATGTGGTCTCGGCTCACCTAAGACCAATATTATGACATGAGCATAAAGATATTTCTGCTCTGAACCAACAATGATTTTACAAGCATGTGTGAAAGATACTTCATTCCTTATACAAAAGAGATTTACGTACGTTAGAAGAAAGGGTGTAAAAAGTAAAGGAAAGTCAGAGAGAAGAAAGGACAAAGAGAAGAAAGTAAAATAGTGATATTAGATATTAAGAATAGAGACACCTAAAATATTTAAATTAAATATTTGAATGTAGAGACGATAAACGCAAATTAAAATCGTCGTGTATATCATTTTAGTCATTACGAACTTAAAGCAGACAAAACATGTTGGCATGAATATTGAAATCTTCCAAGCATATATTTGAAGTATCTTGTCTGCTTATCTGCCTGTGCAAACACTCGTGAAAGTGTCTGAATTTTTGTGATTCATTGTTTATGATTGCAGGCCAATTTGTGGCGAGTTTGAGGGTTAAAAGAAAAGAGACAAATACAAAACAAACAGGCCGGGGAAAAGGCGGTTACGGACAAATAAGCAGGGGGTTCTTCTAAGGAGAATAATCCGAAGATGGATTGGGATGTGGCGGACGATGACGAATACGAAACGGACACAAACGATCGCTGATTATGACGACGTTGCAAATTGCGGTTACACGTCACACACTAATGCATTTAAACACAACACACGGCCGCTAAACAAAAGCAGCGACACTTACAATAACAACAATAACTAAAGCAATAATAAAAACAATAATGTTAAGTACTCCTTCACGCCATATATTTTTGTTAAGTACTATTGGAAGCCGAATGACGCAAACTGTATGAGAAAACTGAGTTCATGTGCCATTCAGTTCGTTCTGTTATATATCAACAGAGACCATTCTATGAGTAGTGGCACTAGTATTATCAGGTTAGTAATGCTACAGGTCTTGTGGCTCTTTAGAGAATCTTACTGGTGTTCAAATGATTCTAGTTTGAATAGAGGTATATATGTAATTTTGGAATTAATTAGTTAAAGCAGTGGTCTTCAAACTTTAACTACTCAGAGAATAATTTTCAATAATTAAACTTTCTAGGAAACCTCTTTAAAAAAGTTCCCTTCCACATATATACATTTACATATGTATGCAACTATTGGATTTTGGCCTTGTTTGTGGTATTATCCAATTTGTATGAACACAGATATGAAAGCCATGAAGGAATCGTTTATGTAATGAATAATTATTAAGTATATTGCGAAAATGTCACTTTGTTTCGCGGAACTCCTGGAAAGGTCGCACGGAACTCTCGGGTTCCGCGTAACATAATTTGAATAACGCTGATTTAAAGTGTTTCCCTTGTTGGATCTTTGAACGCATATTTTATCTCAATAGCATTATTAAAAACAACTAGAATACTGAGTAGAGTACAGGAATATTGAGATGACTTGCTTTCAGTTGATCTCCAGTGAAAACCTCCTAACACTGCTGGTGTGAAAACTCAGCGACTACATAATGATAATTGTGAATGCAAATGTTATGCTAATGTCTATAACCAAAATCTGGAGATTTAAGTAGACTGGCTCTCAATTGATCGACAACTATAGTAACTAAAAATCTAGTATAACGGTCCAGCGACAATATTAATAAATAGCATCATATGTGAATATACCAAGCTGACTCAAAAAGAATACAATAATAGGCACGATATAGTAGGGGAAGCCATACACTGGGAACTGTGTAAGCGACTTTGCTTCGAACATGTAAACAAATTATATCAGCACAAACCAAAGGATGTCCTAGAATATAAAATGAATAATGTCCTCAAGGACATCGGCATACAAATAGACCATCCCATCCAAACAAGCAGTCCGGATTTTTTAGTAGTAAAACAAGGAAAAGATGATCTGCCAGATCATAGAGTGAAACAGAAAGAAGGCGAACATTAGAAAAATACCAGAACTTTGCTCGGGTGCTTAACAAACTGTGGAATATGAAGGTTAAGGGTGTGTCCATAATAATCTCCCCTTTTGGAACCTTGCCAACATAGTAGAATCGAGATTAGGTTAATTAGAAATTCGATGAATAATAGAGACTGTCCAGACGCAGGAATTTTGCGGGTCTCCGAAGATGCTGAGAAAGGTGTTGGTGATTTGTGCAGACTTGCTGTCACCCAATCTCTAACGACAATCACAAGATATCTAGTGTGAGCTTACGAGTACATGACGTATGAATAATAATAATTCATTGTGACAAAAGCAAGTTGCACGAATACGGCAAAGAGACAGTCATTGTATTGTTTTGTATTGTCAGACTCCAGTTTCTCCCGTAACAACAACAACAACTAATCCTCACCTAATATAGGGGAGAAAACTCTTCATTGTTTGTCTATCAAGTGATTGGTTTGCGGCTCTCTTACCGGCTGATCTAAACTGGCAAGTCATACTTATGTACGAATTTATTTATTTTTATATACAATACAAAAGTTTCTGTAATCATCTTCAGTCGGAATAGAAATGGCAGTGGCATTTGACCCTTCAGTAGCCAGGCTTGTTTATTGATTGATCTTGACGAATAGACAAGAGAATGAATCGAGATGAATTTGATGTAGACGTGATAAGAAGTCGAACGGCGGCTGTACAAATCGTAATGGTGGTTTCTCCAGCAGTTAGGTTAGGAGTGAAGTTAAATCCCCAACCAAAGTTGAGGAAAAGTGGAATGATGACAGCGAAAAAGAGAAGGCAAAAGATAGAGGGAAAGAAAGTTAGGAACGAACAGAATGCGATTGGTAGTCAACAGAGCGTTACACTTTTCGGTCCCATGCCTTTTGCGAGCCGAGTGCTGTATAGCAATAAATAAAAAATAAAATAAAATATTTGAGCGGGTTCATTAACTGACCTTCGACCTGGCGCTGAAGAAAAGTGTTAATTAAATTTGGCGATTGTTGTAAACTAGAAAACCGTGCAGTTGCTCGAATGGCCGTGTAAATACTACGAATGGGTTTGTCATGTGTGCTGTTTTGTGCATGTGCGCGGATTTAGTGCGTGTAATTATGTGTCATTCTGTGCATGCGTCTTTTTTGAGTGCGTGAGAATATTTTGTTGCTCATGAAGGATTTACTATGTATGGGTAATCGTATGTTAGCGGGTATGTATGCACAAAGACGTAGGTTTATACAGAAGAAGCTGTTTATTGTTATCACTTTTGGAGAGGGTATGTTAGATAACAATAACGGGCTGATAACATTAAGAAAAGTATTTTAAAATTGGTACAATTTACATTCATAGTTATAAATTTACATTTATTGTTATGAATTCCTTGTCATGTTATGAAATTCATTGTTATAAACAAGTTTAATTTATTAGACATAATATGAAATGTATTGTATTAATTTTAAATAAAGTGTTTGAGACCTAGTGATTTAGATATCAATAACCGGGTGATAAGATTTCCGTGATTATAATCAACAGATTCTCCTGTACATATTAATATAAAAAAGACAGGCCGTCATTGAAGAAAGAGAACAACAACTAATACGATTATTTTTCTAGGCTGGCAAGCTTTCTGTAGAGCAAACTCAACATTCAAGAACAATAAAAACATTAGTTCTGAAAAGAAGGTTCTACAATCAATGCGTCGTCCGATAGACACCCATGGAGCTGAAACATGGAACCTAAACAAAAGATTGGCTCTCAAACTAAGAACCATACAACGTGCACAAGATGGTTCACAAGACGGCACAGTAAACTAGAGAAAAAAACAGGAGTTGGAAATATCATACTGTCCATTAGAAATCTCAAATGGCAATCGGCAGGTCATTTGCAAGAATGTCAGACAACCGTTGGACAGCACAACTCACAACATTGAACATATGCGCGATCACATGCGAAATTTTGGCCGGCAGAAAAGAAAATGGCGTGACATTTTAGACAGTTTCAGGAGATATTGACACCGCGACGCCCGCGATAGAGAGATCTGGCGAATCTTGGGGAAATTCTATGTAAAACGACGGATGTTAAAAGGCTGTTGCTGATGATGAATTCTATGCACTTCTGCAAACGATGTTTTCGGACTTCTAATCTGATTGGACTAAAAAACACTTGAACACATTTGATTTTTAGGAAGTTCGGTGCCTCGTTTTGGATTAATGGTTAGCAAGCATATCAGGCAGACCACTATGACTGAAGTGAGTTCGATCCTCAGTCCGCATGTGGTTCAGTTCCTAACAGATTAAATACAATTTTATGGGGGTGACGTTTTGTATATATAATCATCCCAGTTAATTATTTTGATTAAGAACACAAACAAAGTACACATGAACAATACAAAGTATATTGTGGAAAGCGTTCAACCATGAAAACTATCCCTCTATCACACGCGCACACACACACGCACGCACACACACACACACACACACATATATATATATATATATCTATATGCGTGTGTTTGTGATAGAGAGTTGATCAATATCTATAGTGTGACACAGCTTAATTTTGATCTGAATTTATCACTGTATAATGTTCGATCTATGTGATTAATAGAGAAACACCGAGTTAAGTGAATTGACAAGGAAGGAGATTATGTTGAAAAGTAAATACTTGTTGAGTAATATAAGTGCATTGTCCTTATATTGCTGCGAACAAGGGTGTATCTACGTTTATAATGAGAAGGTAATCATAATCTAGAGATTTAAGAAAGATTGCTCTCACGATCGCCATCGATGGCCAGCGATGAAGCTCGAACAATAAATTATTTCAATTCATTGAGAAAAGAGCAGCAACACGCATTTATACGGTACAGAGACAGTCGTCATATTTATTTATTTTCATTCTGAGCTGAATTTGATGTAGTTGTGATAAGAATTAGAATTAGAATGTTATTCCTGCCATCCTCTGCCATTCCTGGCATACATTAATGAAACATTTTGATGCAAAAACTATCCCTGCCACATTTTAATGAAATATTTCGATGCAAAAACTATCCCTGCCACTTCTTAATATTACTATTAATATTTGTTTGGGTGTTTGTTTATGTTTGAGAACTAGTAGTATTGAGGAGTGGCAGATATGTCAGGGAGTGGCAGGGATAAATATTACCGCCCATTATCATCGTCGTTATTATTGTTGTTGATGTTGTTGTTGTTGTCGTCGTCGTCGTCGTCGTCGTCGTCGATGTTGGTGGTGGTCTGCGGGATCCCGATAACCTCCGCCCGTCCCGCCTACGACAAGGACAAATTACAGATTGTTATGCATGAGCAGTTTTATCGACGCCACACATCCCGCAAAATCCGCGTCATATCCCGCATCCAGCCTGACAGACTCCCAATTGTCCATCTGCTCGTCGGTCCTATCCTTCTGGAAAACGCCTCACTTTGTCCGGCCCTCTTCTCGACCTCGCTGCATCCTCAATTGATCTTTCTATCCGCACAGTCAGGCATATGCATCCAATTATATTCAGAATTTTTTTCAATTTTCCAAAACAATCTTTATTTTCGTTTTCTTTTCTCTGCTAAATTGATTTTCTTATTTCCTCAATCTTGCGCTAATTATTGATATTTACGAGGTATGTTCGGAAAGTATTCAGTCATTTTGAATATCTTGAGAACTGGTTGCGCGGTCTTGGTGTAACTTGGCAAACAATCAGAGGGGCCCTCATTGTACATGTGTAAATATATACTCTCACATGGGGCTACTCAGTCGGCAATGAGACGCCTTTGAGTTATCTTGTGTACTGTGTGACTGTCGCATTTACTACGACTACCCTTTCCATTTTCACGTTTCTTGCGGGTGTTCTTTGGCAATACATCACATCACCCGGTTCTGTCAGCCCCCACCCCCACCCTAGAGTCTAGATTTGACTCAATCCGACTTCTGGCTTTTTAGCGTTGAAAGGGGGGATATTTTCGGTGGACATGAGTGACAGGGAACATCATGGTGATCCCGAAAGATGATTTTGCAGACTGTTTTGGAAAGTGTAAGGAACGCTGGGGTAAGTCTGTGATGTCCAAAGGGGAGTACTATAAATGGGACATAGGTAGGCTATATTTCCGTTAGTATGGCTTAGCTGGATACTTTCCGCATACACGTCGTACAGAGCCTAGCCAAGCACGACAGAAGACCACACAGAGCGAAAATCGGGATAGGGCGATTGTAATCCCCAATCATTACAGCATCGAGCGACCATCTACTTACGTTGAAAGGTTGTATTCAAAATTTGGGCTTTTTACCTGGGTTCGACCACTGACCACTGACAGCAGTAGGAAAATAGACAGTTATCTCAGCCACGAAGCAGACCCTACATGTTAATCATTGTTATTTTCTTCTCTGGTTATTTGCTACCCTTAGCTTAGTCTGGCGCCAGTTTATTGCATTCGGGCATTGAGCTTGCAACCCATCGCACTACGGTAGGAGGCCTCTCGACTAGTATAGTTTTCTCTCTTCTCCTTATTAAAACAACTCTTTTTCTTTATCTACTTTTTTAATCTTCCATACCGTGTTTTTCTTTCTTACCAATCATATACATTTTCCTTCCTTTCTACTTTCCTTAATATTTTCATAATATGTCCTCTCTTTATTTCATTGTATTCCTTTAAAAATTTGCTTCATCGATATTTACTAAGGTTTGTTTGTATGGAACAAGGCCACAAATATAAAGCTCCCAGTGAGAATCAAATTTCTGTAGTAATAATGATCTGACATACTAGACATTGTTCCATGGTGAGAGCCCTAAGATAATTACATTTTGCTTAGTACTACCCAAGGCCACACATGTGAAGTACCAAGAGAGGTTCGAACTCATTACTTATATATGGGAAAAATGTGGAGCGTTACCAGACCCTAAAAGGACGTTTTTCAACGTCTGACTTCCTCGATGTCAAAGGTCAACTTTCTCCGTCTGCTGTGGCTGATACGGAGAGCTTGATATTCAGATCGTTGGGCATGATGTGACAAGGCAGCTCATGGTGATCCCGAAAGTGGACTGTTTTGAAAAGTGTGAGGTCCGAAGGGGAGTACTATAAAGGGGACTAAGGCGCCATTGCCATAGGTAGACTATTCCTGTTAATATCAAATAGCTGGATACTTTCGGCACAAACGTCGTACGGAGCCAAGCACGACAGAAGATCATACAGAACGAAAATTAGGATAGGGCGATTGTGTTCCCCAATCTTTACAGCATAGAGTGCTTAGTCTAAAGACTTTTTCTATCATACGTACAGTTCTTTCAAAACCTCTGCAAACCGACCCTAAACCTATGTGCCTTTACAAAATTCATACATGCAATCATTGAAGCACTTTCAATCGTATCAGAAATCTCACGCAAGGGTTTTAATGTCTGGGATCGCTCGAAAGTATTCCCATATAAATTAATAGTAAATGCTTCTTTGTTTCAGGTTTCATATGGACGCTCTATTTTCGGATAGCGAGGGAAACCCGTATCTTCATCATTTTGGTCTGCTTCCCGTCTGTTTTTCTCTCAGCCTCTTCCTAATGAGTATTGCATAGCGAATGCCTCCACTCAGTTTGCCACACCATTACATATTTCAGATCCAAGCATCGACCACAATCAAACACTCTCCTCCTAATGTTCATTTCTTTTTAACGCTCAAGCTGAAAAATGTACAGTAACCGATAAAACCAAACCACAAACATAAATATTCCCACCCTAAAACCACGACCCCCGTCAGTTCAAAAGTATCCAGACCCAGCTAACTAGAAACCCGTCACGATCTTCTAATCTCAAATCATCCACGAACAAATGATACGTCTGTGCAAAAACCTCAGCAACAAAATCACTAACTCCGACACCATCAATCGTAACACTATCATTTTAATCATCTCATCCTTTTTCCCTTTCGTTCTCTATATCCCCATTTTCATTTCTTCATCTGCAAAGTCCTTCATCATCACTATGTTTTAGAGGCAAGGCCACTTCATCAATCATTGCCGACAGTTTCTCCACCTTCGCTGTTCCTCGCACCTTTTACCGCATCGACGCTTATCGTAGCAAGCAAAGAAACCATCACATCACAATAGTCTGTCATTACACCCAGCGCATGTTATTTGGGCCAAAGAAACAAGCATAATTTCTCTCCAGTTCCAACCCTTCTCAACACCTTATCTTCGTCTCCACCTTCGTCAACAAACCGCCTCACTCCATAACGTCTGCCTTCTTTCATTTGCTCTTATTTTCCCGCCATTTTCAGCCTCTAAGTTTAAGTTATTCATTTTCCGACATTAATTTTGTGTTCTCCTTTATTTGCTGCGACCGTTTTTTTTATTGGTTTTTGAGTAACATGTTTGGGCTTCTGGGTTTGTTTTCATTTCTGCAATGAACATTTTGCGGTTTGTTAGTTTGCTGTTTGAGGGAAAGTGAACATAAAGACAGGAGACTTTAAAAAAGAACAATAAAAGCAGTAAATTTAGAATTCTGATTTCGTATATTGTCTCTCATGTTTTATTTTCTTATATCATTCTCTACCGTCTTTCAGGCTTTTAGCTGAAAGCTTTGAAATCTGTTTAATTCGTCAGTTTATACCTTATTTCATTTTCTTTAGATTATCTCTCATTGTGTCTTCTTGTTCTTTTTTATTCATGTTCCTTAAAAACCGGACCCCATTTCTTTTTTGATTTTAGATTTCATCATGTAAATTTGTAAAATTGTTGCATGGATTTTAGTATAGGTTTCTTTGGGGTTTTATCTTTTTTTTCTTTCATAACTGTGCGTCCTTTTTCATCTTTACATCTTTCCTGATATTTTTTATTTCACAGTCAGAATTTACTTTGTTCCCCTCTTTTACAGTCATCTAATTTAATCCCACAAATCTTAAAGCGTTTCTTCTTTTCTTTCTTTCTTTTCCCCTTTCATTTGCATCTTAGATCCTTTTCTTTCTTTCTTTCATGTGTATGTAAGATATTTTTCTTTCTTTCTTTCATGTGTATGTAAGATATTTTTCTTCCTTTCTTTCATTTGTATATCAGATCCTTTCCTTCTTTCCTTTCTTTCTTTCTTTCTTTCTTTCATTTGTATGTTGGATCTTTTCCTTCCGCCCTTCCTTTCTTTCGTTCTTTCATTTTCATGTTAGATATATTTCTTTCTTTCTTTCTTTCTTTCTTTCTTTCTTTCATTTGTATGTCAGATCATTTTCTTCCTCCCTTCCTTCCTTCCTTTCTTTCTTTCTTTCTTTCTTTCTTTCATTTGTATGAAGATCTTTTCCTTCCTTTCTTTCATTTGTATGTCAGATCTTTTCTTTTCTTTCTTTCATTTGTATGTCAGATCTTTTCTTTCCTTTCTTTCTTTCATTTGTATGTCAGATCTTTTTCTTTCTTTCTTTCGTTGATATGTAGGATCTTCTTCTTTCTTTCTTTCTTTCTTTCTTTCTTTCTTTCTTTCACCCCCTGCATTTATATTTTCTTTCTTTCTCTCATTTATTTTATCTTTAATTTATTTATTCATTTATTTATTTTCCTTTTCTTTCATTTCTTTTATTTTTAATTTCTTTTTTATTTTAAATATATCTGATGTTTGTTTTTAGATTTATGCTTTCGTGTAATCAGACCCACCATAACCAACAACACTACACTCAACAACAATTGCAAGAGCGGATATTTGTCATGACGCAAATTGATATTGCACGTCAAAATCAATTCATCACATTGCCACGAAGAACATTTATGGGTATTTTTATGAGTATAGGTGGGTTATAATTATCTCCCTTGGTCAGCTGTCCTCTCTCCAGTGGCCTCACCCTGTGAAGCCTGATTTTTTAACACCTTTTTGGTTTTTGATATATGTTTGCTCTTGCTGTCCTAAGAGTTACAGCTCCAGTAATTATGGGTACTACCATCAACTCTATATTCACAGTTTCTTAGAGTAGGATGTCTAATAACTTTAAATAGTACGACAAACGTGCAGGGCACGCAGTAAGGAGCGAACTCAAGACAGTAGTAATGTTCTGCGCGACTAGCTTGTTAATCATTGATTCACAGCAAGATGCCCTTCTGCAACGGATGTGTTCACAATTGAACAGCTTTTCTTTTCTTTGTTGAAGCAAACAGTTTTATCGTTTTAACTTTTCCGTTCTCAGTGACAGTTTTTGCACTGAGGTATGCCATTTTCTGAATGATTGAAACCAATTCATTTGCACAATTCCAAGAGAAACACTGTTCCCACTCAGTCATGTTTTTTTCGTGTTGACTCATGGTAACACTGACGTGAAGGTATACAGGTCTCTTGTCTTGGTTGTTGCTATTAGTTTCTGTTTATATTAGGTGGACTTGTGGAAATTATAAGTGTATCAATAGTACAGCCTTTGTGCTTTCCACTGCACAATCTTACCCAAATTATTTCGTCCGCATTTTCCGTTTTGTATCCTAAATTCGCCATATAATAGCAACGGAGTATTTCTTCTGTCATATGAACCGTATTATTATGATCTTTGTTGTTTCCCTTGCTTCTGTTCTTATTATCATTTTTTAATAAAAATCATAATAAGAACAGATGGTTAATGCAAAAAATGTCATTTGTTGGCAGATTGTTAATGGAATCTTAGAAGTGTCTTTGAAGTTTACTCAGTTCATAATAGTCTTTCAGTCGTACGTAGTTTACAAGACTTAGGAAACATTCAGAAATTATAACAATGGTTCCACATGAAATTGCGGAAACGATCATCAGTCAGCGTTGGAACATTTGTTTTTTCCCTCTTTAACACAGTAAAAAGTCAGATTTGGTAAACATAATTACTGGCAATGGAAATTGGATTTATTACGAGAAGCTGAAACAAAGAAAATCTTCACTAAATTCAGGATATCCTTCAACAACACAACCTGAAAGAAATCTGCTAAGGAAAAAGTTCACTGTGTTTGCTGAGGAGTAAGGGGCGGCCGACTCGCCTGGTTCCAATGGCCAGCTGTCCATACAAAATCTCTTTAAAAACTGTTACTGCATTACACAATCTTCCAGTGAGCAACTGACCCCTTTAAATAACGCATTGGACCAGGCTATATTTCTAGGGAGGAAGTTGATGATTTTGCCGGATGAGAAGGACCGTCATGAACGATGATGGAGTTGGAATGGGAAGTTCTTCCACATTGTCCAGAGCTATCAACTTCGGATTATCACTTAATTTGCTTCAGGCAACACCGCTTGTTCGCTCATCGGATCCAACAAGTTTAAGGTATCGAGAAATTCATCGAAGAATTTATCAAAACATTGGAATCGTTTGTTATGATGGAATGCACAACTTTGCTGACTGGTGACGTACACAGGCACTGCAATCAGCCCGTAGCTAAATGATGAAAAAGAATAATTAATTTTACATAAAAAGCATTTATTTTTCAACAGAACCCCT
>VCCN01007012.1:1499384-1509762 GCA_006491835.1 Architeuthis dux | reverse complement strand
CAGTTTTGGTGACAGTTTTGGTTGACGGTTTCTAATAGGTAGGCTAAGTTATAACTTCCTTGATAACCATTTTTTAGCCTCGGGTATTCAGCCAGACATGAATACTTGAGAGTAGATTCAGCAATTTAACCGTTAAAGGATTCATTAACATCAGGATTAACCTATCATGCTCAACATCTTATGATCATTACCACATCACCATTTACAACAAAATAATCACCACCATCCTCATTACGAACGGATTACGGACCTACTATTCAAAACATACGACCACCCTTACCATTGCTGTTTACGGCAATATAACCACAGCTATCCTCATTTCCACAAGGATTAACGTCTCCTCTCCCACAACATACCACCATCATAGCATCCATCGCTTTCACCGATTTTAGTCTTCTCCGTCTGCCTCACCGCCCCCTCCATCTTCTTTACCATCACCACCACCACACCCTCCCACATTACCATAATCATCGCCACCACCATCAACGTCATCATAATCGTAATCAACATTATCGGATGTGGACCACTCTAAAATATGAAAAATATAATTCGGTATTATTGATTTGGATACGAGCGAGGCTTTTTTTTATACCCCGCCATTATTCGTGAATGGCCACTAATTGTGCGTCTAACAAAGAGGTCAGAAGGAATATGGAAACGCATAAAACTATATTGTTGTTGTTGTGGTTGTGGTTGTGGTGATTGTGGTTGTCGCTGCTGCTCTCGCTGATGCATTTGTACTTTCTGTTGTCTTTGTTGCTGTTGTTGTTGCAGCCTTGTGCAGTTGTTGTAGCTGTATGTTTTTTTCTTCTTCGTCTTCGCTGGCTGCGAAGGACATTTGGGGAATCGGAAAGCGGCGATATGAATTTAATGAAAGCAAAATGGAACACGAGAGAATTAAAAGGAAAAGAAGGTAATACGGTTAAAAGAAAAAAAACCTGTACTGGAGTTACGGTGTGTTATGAAGGATAAAAGGAGAGAGAGATACATTTTGAAGAAAGAAATACAGAAAGATCGGACGAAAGACAGGAAAAGAGAGAGAGAGATATATAGGGGGGGAGAGAGAGAGAGAGAGAGAGGAAAAAGGAAAAAGAAAAGAAACAAGAACAAAATCTGAAACTAGAAAACACCCAGAGAGCGCATACCTCAACTAAAAACTGAATGAAAATCAGGGAGGTAACTGTATTTTTCTATTTTTAAATTTAATACATTCTTGTTTAGCCTATGGCCCATCCTTCTTCAAATGTCATTGAGAACTTTTGGAGATATTGTGAGGACAATCATGCATGAATCCATAAATGTATGGGAGAAAAAATGAAAAAGAATCAAACAATCGGAAAAACATCCCTCGATATGCCAAAAGAATTAACCAATTCTTCCTTACTCACGGCCGACCGTTCCAGAAAATGTAATTGGCATTTGTTAAGAACTTTTGGAGATATTGTGTAGACAAACAGACAAACATGAGTGAATACATATGAGGTGAATGAATGACGGGAAGGACAAAAAAGAATAGCAAAGAATATCCGTAGAAACATACAAAGAAAGGAAAAAAGAAAGAGAAAAAAAGAAATAAAGGAAAAAAGAAAGAAACTAGTATTGCAAGGGAAATTATGAATCACCGCCACCCATATATGCTATGTTGGGGGTGATCAATTAAAAAGTTGGAAAAAAGGGGCGATTAATGAATAAGTTATTTCTCTCGACTTTTGTTTGACTGTGATCACTAAAGAAAATCTGGATTTTCAAAAAACAAACTGCCACAAACTAGTGACCAATTTAGCATAAAGTTAAATTGCACATTGAACCCACTTCTGCGAATCTATTTAAGGGGAGAATTTTCAACAAACAAACAAAAACATTTTCCCTACTCATTAAGGGGTGTATATGTGCAAATTTTTAAGTTTCTACTATGAACGGTCAGGGCTGGACGAAGTCCGGATATGCAGATAGATACATATAAATGTCAGAACACATGAATAACCTAAACCCAGCAATAAACCAGTGTTGTTGGTCGCGATGATTAAAAAGACACAGATGCGGAATACAAGGGCAAAGAAGTAAAAGGAAAAAGAGGACTGAAATTCGGAAAATAAGGAATATATATTAAATATACCACATTGAAAGAAAAGAAGAAAATAAAATAAAAAATGAGAAAAGAGAGGAAGGAAAGAAAGGAACGAAATGGAAAAGAAGAACTAAAATAAAGTATATAAATATGTAAATAGATAGTTGGAAAATAAATAAAGAGGAAGAATGAAAAGAGGAGAAAACATGTCACTGACTGCGAAGAAACCGCCACCTGACCAACGTCTTTTGGCAGCATGCCGTGTTAGGGGGGTGATCAATAAAAACATTTGAAAAGGAGTTGATCAATGAATAAGTTACCCCTATCGCATTTTGTTGGGCAGTAAACACTAAAAAAAGTTGAATTTTCAAAAAACACACGTGAATATTACCGGACACAAACTAAGGGATCAATTTAGAATAAACTTACATTGCAAATTGAACCAAACGCTAAAAACCCTATTTAGTGTGGGGGGGGGTCTAAATAGGCTTTTTTAGTGTTGGGCTCAATTTGCAATGTAAGTTTATCCTAAATTAATCCCTTAGTTTGTGTCCCGCTGTATACACGCGTGTTTTTCTTTTAAATTCAGACTCTGTTTAGTGATTACGACCCAGCAAAATGTCGGTTATTTCGGTAATTTCTCTTAGATATTTTATATCTAAATTTAGATAATTTTAAAGAGCGGAAATCAAGGGAAATAATTCATAGAAACTATGAAGACATCTATAATCGTTAAAAAATAAGCTTCAAACTCAACACTGCAGTGCCTTGTGCAGACTAATATATCTGACGAATGTCACCTTCGTATAAAAGCTGTGCACCGTTTTTAACATCGAATGAGTGAGTGGGTCGGAACTTTACAATTTACAATCGTTATTTAATACAATTAGTCATTTGTACGGTTTCATGTATGTCACTTTGTTTTAGCCTCTTTGTGCATCCGTAGTCGATTTCGACACGGGTTAAAATGATCATCTTCACAAAAGAAAGGCTTGCCAAATATTGTTCACGGTTGAAATAATGTTTTTATAACATTCATATTATCGGTATCTTAAACACACTTCCGCTTAACGGTCACACGAAAGCTGCGTGGACTACCCGAGTCCGGGAGTGTGCGCGAATCTACCCGAGTGTGTGCGACACCCATGCGAAGATTCGATCGCACAACCTGCCAGTTAGTACACTCCATACACTCCAACCATTTTGGCTTGCGTCACCACTGCCCACCTGCTTGTTTGTGTTAGAAGACATATTAAAGAACATGTTTTCTTTTTGTATTGTTGCGTTAATATTATTAATAAGCTGACACGTAGTGAAGGTTTCAGCTGTACAGTTCCGGTGAGCAGATGTTTAAAAAGTATCTTGCAAAAATATGCATTTTCTAAGCTGGAACGTACAGTTGACATCTTAAATAGTATAATCTCTAATGAAACAAAGGTGTGTGATACGCATTTGAATGCATCTCAATATAATAGAATAAAGACATCATTTCAAAGAGATCTCTGGTCGATTGAACTCCTTCTTGTTATGTGTGCTGTTAACACGACCTTTGCACCGATCCACTCTCCCCGGCCTCCATCAGGTATAGTATCCGAGTGTAATGGCGTTAAACGGGAAATCTTTCTCTCCAATGGCAGTGCTTATAACGTTGAATTCGGGTGTTTTACTTTCCTTTCTATTCCTTGTTTGGGCTGGATTTCCAGACCTTGTCCCTGCTGAGTAGCGGAAGCCACATCGAGTTGAATTCCGCACTTATGACTTATACACTCAGCCGACATGCTGATGTACGCTGTTTTTTCTGATAATTCTAATGACTCTTCTCAAAACTATAGACAAACACAAAATGTGTTCCAAAAAAGGCAGAAAAATAGAAATTCGAGGCATTAAAAGAGGGAGGAATGAAAGAGACGGGAAGAGAAAGGGGTTGGTTGAAATTAAAAGTCAAAGAGAAGAAGATGTAGATGATATAAAGTAAACAATGTATACGAAATAAGCTCCGATCACAACAAAGGATGAAAGAGAAGGAGAGAAAATGAAGAAAGAAATGAATGAAAGGAAATATCGAATGAAATATATCGGAAACAGTGCAGGTATCCCCCGAGTGTTCAATAGTTCGCTTTACTCCACTCTTTCGCTTTTACGAGGTGAACATAGCGTTCAACGTTTGTTTTGCAGCGAGCCGTTATAGAAGCAGTGCACACCCCTCTCCTTTGTCTCCAACTTCCAAGTCTCCTGTACCCCCCATAACCTAACCTCCCTCTTTTAATTCCTATCTCGAGTTTCTAGTTTTCTGCCTTTTTTTTGTAACAAATGTTGTCTTTGTCTATAGTTTTGAGAAGGGTCATTAACATTATCAAAAAAGCAGTATACATCAGCATGTCGGCTGAGTGTACAAGTCAGACAAGTGCTGAATTCAACTCGATGTGCCTCCCATAACCCAACCTCTGCTGACCCAGCTTAATAGACCATCATCACCATTTTTGCTCTGGGAACGCTCAAAGATTTCCCGTTTAAATTAACGGTGATTGCGTATTCGCTTTACGCCTTGTCGGCTTACAAAAGGTTTTCATAGGAACGCTGCACTTTCGAATAGCGGGGCAACCTGTAATCAGAAATGAGGAAAGAAACTTAGGAAGAATTAATAAAAAGAGACGAAGGGAAAACAGAGGGAACTAAGTTAAAAGAAAATAACAACCAACTGGGCAAAATGTGAACAAGAAAAAGCAGAAAAATGTAAAAGATCAGTAGAATGCAGAAATAAATCAAGATCGTGGCACATGAAAAAAAAGGTAGAACAGAAAAGAAAATCAAATAACAAAACTAAGAAGGAAATAGAACCAACGGACTTAGCGCCGAGAAAAAAATATCTAAGAGTGGGAGGAGCTACCTTAAAAAGCTTGGTGTAGTCTGTAATCTTTCTGATGGCTTGCTGGCAGTAAGAGAGGCATAACTCTGCATTTAGATGATAGAGACCACGAAATCACGCGAGATCTCGGTCGGTGTGCTGCTGGCACCTGTTTGCGCGAGAATTTTGCCGTCATTACTTCCTTCCGTTTTGTGGACACTAAAATGCTAAAATGCGCCAGGGAAATGAATGTAACTCACTGCAAAAAAGATATTTGTAATGTTGTAAGCCCCAAATTGCAAAAATGGTATGTATTGTCGAATTATTACAGACTAAAATATACAGGAATCCAGTTCACTCATGTATACGCACACGCATACGTCTAAACACTCGTTCATGCAAACATATTTATGCATGCATGTTGGGGGGGGGGGGGGTTACTAAAACTTGATTCATAAGAAACTTACAAGAAGTAAAATGTTCTCATATTGACTACAAGTTGCTCATGTCTTTCTAAATATCACCAGTAAGTAACATTCTTATGGGGAAATCCAGGGACCTAATTGGAGATTTTGGGATCGGGGAGGGATTGGCTCCTTAGCGCCAACATTTATTGCAGTGGTTCCGAACCCGGGGACCGTAGATTCCAGAAAGTCCACAAAGGTATTACAGGGGTCCTAGGGCAGATCTTTCAAAAGGTTGGGATCCGTGAGCTTGTTGACTAGGCAGACGTTTCAAAAGCAGTGTCGTAGTTAGAGATTTGAGGGCCCGTGTGATTTAGTATTGTATAATGTTAGTAGAAATTCAGTAGGGGAACTACTATTTAGAAAGGTTTTTAGGAAATCGCATGTGTGTTGCAAATAGTCAGAGTTATGTCTATCATTGCGGCTGAAATATGCTTAGCTATCGCACATTGGTGATAGAGGATCTGGACTAAAACTGCACTGTCATGTAGGATCGCTGAGATGAGTACTTTTCTCAAAATCTGAAAGAGACTGCTTTTCTGATCTATTGCCCTCTCACTAACATGTCCATCTGTTGTGCATATTGCACGATTATGTTTTCTCGTCAAAGTAACAACAATTTACTACCATTGTATTGATATGTATTGCCTATAGAATTTCAGTTGAAACACGCGCGTGCACTTACTCACACAACTTGCTAGGAGATTTTTCGTATGATCTCTTAAGCTGCAATTGATATTATTTGGCGCTTGTAAAACGCACCTAGAATCAAGATCGACAGCATATATGCTAAACAGTATGTATTTAAACAAGAGCAAAGCTTAACATTCGTCCAACAACAATAATAACTAGTAAATGCATTGGCACTTTGGCTAAAAAGAGTATTTTGTGTTATTAAGATAATAATAGATAATATTTTCTATAGTTTTGAGGAGGATCAATCGTCCGAAGAACTATTGGAATAATGAATAATATTTCGAATAATTTTAGTCAGACATCAAATAATCTAATCACAAAAGTTACAATTAGAAACTGTCAGCCAAAACCATCACCAAAGCTGTCAACATAGGTTTGTTCAGTTTTTAAACGGATCTGGCTGGCTATCTATGTATGCTTGTGTCGCGCGTACAGGCCGTACCAATGGAGCTAGAGGGCTGAAAATTTAAATATTTACTCCTTATTATGTCTAGAAAGAATTGCCGCCCAAAATAGGTTTAGAGTGGTAAGTTTATGGCAAATTAGTCCTTCGGTTTATATTCACGCTTGTTTTTGGAAATTCGGACTTTTTTAGTGATCACTGCCCTACAAAAGGCGAAAGAAGTAACTTATTCATTTTTCAACTTTTGTAATTGATCACCCCCATCATAGCATGCTGCCAAAACATGTTGGTCACTTGACGGTTTCTATTGAGTGACTAACCAGACATGTTTTTATATATTTCCGGCTGTTAACGATTTTATATATATATTGGTAAATATATGTTTCATCAACCCACAAATGTAATAAGAAATGTTTGTATCAATTAGGATTGCTTTATAGCTGCCCAAATGAAGGTTTAGGTTTTGATTTGGCCACCTTTTTTGACAAAGCTATCTATAAACGCTCAAGCGTCAGTTCAAAGAAGTTGAAGTCATACTCTGAGTAAACATCACAGTAGGACTAATCATAGAAGTAGTATTAATGATTGTAAATAAACAAACAAATAGACCATATTTATATTAGCAGTTACATTTTGTTTAATGATTCAAATCATTATGGTGTATTTCAGTAGTAATAGGAAGAAGAGGAGTATTTGTAATATGATATGTAACGTTTTAGTTCTCGGAACAGTTAGTTTTAATTTGTATAAGTTTTAATTTAGTCTGGCACAAGGCCATAAGAGTAGGGCATCCAGTTAAAATCTAATAGCTAGCAGTGGTTTACAAGATTAAATTGTTAGTAATCACTCTACTACAGCCACAGATATTTACTAAGCTTAAATTAATCGCCGGTGGGGATCGAACTCACGTTTACTGCTCAACGAAACTAGTTATATGCAAACGCAGGGGATATTTACTAAGCTTAGTTTAGTCAAGCACAGTGTTATACTATTGGGGTAACTAGTAAGAAGCAAACTTACTAGCAATAGTCTAGTACAGTGGTTCTCAAAGTGTATGGGGGTGGGCTGAAAGGATATCTTGGGGCCTAGAAAAGCTGAATGAATGAAAATCTCTTAAAGGAAAGCAGCTGCCATTAATGGTGTGAAGTGAAGCTATTTTTTCTGAAGTACACGTCTGCGCTAAAGACGCTGACAGCTTTCTATTTCTTTTTATTAATTCCACAGTACGTCTTCCGTACATGCTTTCCAAGAAAATCTTTCGCTGTGGAATGCAAAATTACTTAAAAGCATTTATTGACAATGATGGAACTGGGAAGGGAGTTACCAAGGCTCAGAGGGATGTGATACAAAAGAATTTTCAGCAACTGAGCTTCAACCTTTCGAAGTACTTTGGTAACGAGACTGCGGACACGAAGTACTTTGGTAACGAGACTGCGGACACTAAGTACGAGTGGATTGTGTCACCATTTACGGCCAATACGCAGTCTGTTTCCGATTTTTTGCTTTGATTTAAATAATGACTTGACTCTTAAGCCAGTGATTGAATCTTCAAAGTATTTGGACTTTTGGTTAAAGATGGTCAGCGATTCGAAGTTTCAAGCTTCTACTTCCATTTCCGACACATATCTGTGCGAAGCTGGATTTTCAGCTTTAACGCTAAAAAGACTAAGCAACGCGATAGACTTAATCCAGAACGGGACCTGAGACTGTTTCTCTGATGTTTCTTTGTCTTTGTCTAGTCGAGTTATAAGGGTTACCCCCTTTGATTTAAAAAAAAACCCTGTTTACCCCATCATACTTGGATATTACACCTGAAGAAGGCCGAATAATGGATCGTCCGACACACCGTGTCAACAACACAAACAACATGGAGTTCAATCGTCCGAAGAACTATTTGAAAAATCCATACTCCCTTGTTTTACTAAATTTGTGACCACTAAAGCAAAATGATTTGATAGAGATGTCAAATTATTATTAGAGGATCGTTGGAGAAAGGTCATTGCTTCAAAGTTGTCTTTGATTAAATATTTAACATTCTTTATTGTTTATATCATCTTTCATTTTATTATAACAACATTCCATATGTAACAACTTAATACATCAATAATGTTTATTGGTTGTTAAATTTCAAACGGTTAATAATTATAGAGAAGCTAGTGTAAATAAACAACAATATGGTTATTAAGGTTTTAGCATTATTCTCTATGGTGTGTAGCAACGTAATATTTCTAAGCATCATTCATTTCACTGATAGTTCTGTAGTTTGAATATGTTTTTCTTTTTCCCCTGCTCCCTAACAGTTATTTAGCTCTTAATGTTGAAATAGTACCCGAACCCCAAATAATGTAGGTAGGATTGTAACGACTTGGTTCCATTGTTTCCTAAGATGTTTAGCTCCCCAGCCAAGATCCGACGTTTTACTTATTTCCAGCGAGAGACACCATGCATCCGGTGTGAACGCCATGGTCTGGACAATTGTAATTCTTCCTTGAATTTCTAATTCATCTAATTTCGATTCGTTATTATAATAGTGATTATAAGACGACTCTTATTAGTTGTAGCAGTATTAGTAGTTACTTGTGTATTCCATGTCCACACGCAATAGATTGAAAGCCAGCAAGTCTCTTCAAAGCTCTGGCACCTTCCGCAGCTGACGCTAGCACTCTCATATTTTTGACAATCTCAACAGTTACTTCAATATCCAATTCCCCCAGTCTCGCCTCTGGTAGCCTGTATACGATTCCAAGTGCGCCAATTATAGTTGGCACGACTTTGGCCCTCATATTCCACAGCGTGATCCTGGTATTTGTTTCGTTTTCTTTCATCTTTTTCCCATCGTCTAGTGACAAAATCACGTCGACAACCTGACAAGATCTCTTTTCCTTGTTTACAGCAATCCTTCCTGGATTAGGTGGTCGGTCTGGATCTCAAAGTCCCAGCGTGGTATTTTCTTTTCTAGTATAGCTTTGGTTTGTTCTCATTCTATTTGTATACATATTCGGACCCAAGTTCTTTGCGCAATTCCTTGTATGTTACTATCCCTAAACTTTCACGCATATTTCTATATCCTCTCTGGATCAGTTTTCTGTATTCACTTATGATATGGATTAGTATATTTCATGTATTTTATGTGGACACCCGATGTCTAATGATTATCACTGGATATTGAATGAGAGAAGGTGTCCTCGAATCACCAACTGTCGCCTCAGTATTCTCATCAATGTATTATTTCCACACTCACCGAGGTTTTACACAAGCAGCAACTGATGCTTTACTCTGGAGACTGACTGACAATCTCCTCAATACTCCAGCACCCTTCTCGGTATTCTAGCCGTTAAACGTAGTGCCGTGGTCTGGATGGTCTCCATTCTCCCCTAGATTTCCAGTTCCTCCATCCTTTTTGCTCAGCTTTTTAAGACAGTTCCCGGTGCTCTAACAACGAATGACACTACTGTCACCTTCATGTTGTATTATTATTATTAGTAGTAATATTGATGATGTTGTTGTTGTTGTTGTCGTCGTCGTCGTCGTCGTCGTCGTCATTGTCATTGTCATTATTATTGAGTTGTCTCACCAGCAGTGGCCAGTGGCTTTCACTAAAGATCAAATGACAGCACGTTTCCTCAACACTCCAGGACTGTCGTGGGAAATTCTTGCTGACTTCAGCAGTGCTATCGTCTCGGTGGTCTCTGTTCATCCCTGGATTCGTAGTTCCTTCAACACTTTTGCTAGGTTCTTCTGGGCTGTTTCTAGGGCTACGACCACTACTGGTACTACTCTCAACTTCATGTTCCATATTTTCTTCGGCTTTCTTAGAAGGTCTAGTGATACTTATCTGGTTTTTGATTTTCCTTCCGCTTGACCCTGTTGTCTGCGAAATCCACTATTATTATTATTATTAT
>VCCN01007012.1:1451511-1462775 GCA_006491835.1 Architeuthis dux | reverse complement strand
ATTTATTTCTCTTCAAAATTACAAGTTTATTTTTCAACATAGACACGATTTAGTCTTACATATTTTCCCAAACATTGCATACACTTTTTTATTCTGTCTAGGAACTTAATTAATTTTTGACCAGTATTTTATTTCATCTTACATTTTTTTAGTTGCTTTTTATTGCGACCTACTCAGACTTACTCCCTACCGTAAACTGACGGTCTGAGTAAGTTATGATAAAAGAAACTAAAATATATCTGCGGTGAAAGAAACTAAAATTTGTGATTAATGTTTCTAGTTTAGATTTGAAATCAAATCTTCATTTATCCACTCACTAATAATAAAGTGACAAATAACTGTTGACCCTCTCTACGCTGCTTTACCATCCAAATTCGTCTGCAAACGTTTGTCACACGAGTATCTCAGACATTTCAAAGTCTCTCTGACATCCCCTACAGCGTACGGCCTGAGAAATGGCACGATTCTCATCTTAACCGGGTGGGCAGCTGAACACCCAATTTCTATTGAGGGGGCGGGCAATAATGAAGGGGAAATCTTTCGTTTCGTACAATAGAACGAAATGATCGAGTGACACTTAAACCCATAAGACATAACGGGATGCCCGGTAACGAAAAATGCCATTGTGCTTAGACGACGATGATGGATTAGCCACAAAACACGAGAAGGTATGAATCTTTACGCTTACTTACACTGACTGAAATATGATAAGTTTACTTATGATTGTTGGACATGATCTTCATTTTTTTTTCTACGTCGTTTTGTCACGAGCTTGGGTGGCTTCCTCTATATTAAGTTCTTCGGTTACACGTCAGATTATGCCAAAACATCAGAGGGATTGAAACAAAATTGGTATTTTGTGAGAGGACGGTCTTGTTCGCTAGAAACGATGTATTGGCTCGTCGTTTCAAAGCTATTCAGGTAAGAAAGAAATTGCAGGACTTTAATACTGGTTATCGGGTTATCAAAAACTAATAATTTTTAAAGAACGTCATTGAGAAAGACCAATATTTACCGTGTATGATGATTCCAGAAAAGCCCTTGTTACAGTAAGGAATATTTTAAAAAACAAGATTTCCTCTCATTTGTCACCCAGTTTTCAGATGTGTCCACGCATCTCTCTAAGACACTTTCGGGTCGGTAATATCAGTTTTATCAGCCGTATCATGTTGGATTAATATGAAACTTGTTCCTCACCTTCTTCTTCCTCCACCTCTTCATCCTCCACCTGCAACTACTACCACAACTAGTAATGCTACTGCTACTACTACTTCGTTTCGAATCCCTTTGAAATCTAAAATCATTTTTTATTGGGAAACTCAATCACTCCTCCTCTTTGAAAGCCAGCGTCTTCTCCTCCTCCTCTTTTTCTTTACTCACATAGTGAGGAAAGAGTCGCGGCTTTTTAGACTGTTTCAAGTTAGATTGATTTGAAATCTAGGTCAGACCTTTAACTCAATCGGGTGTACAATTCTTCTCCTCATTTTCGGTTGCTGAGGTAAGTCGACGGCAAAGTACGCAGGACTTAATAATTTAAAGGGTCAATTCTCTCTCTTCATCTATCTCTCTCCCTTTTTCCCCTCTGTGTTTACTCGGCCGAGGAAAGTCGACAGCCTCTATCATAGAAATCATTAAGTCGGGGTTGAACCCAGTCATGGTAGCAGACATTCTGTTTGTTAAAATTAGTTTTTTGTTAAATAGAGGTTCGTTATTACTGGAACATTTAACTATGAACGTTACAGAAAAGGGTAATTTATTCCTCTCTTTAGTAGCCGACTTTTTCTCCTCATCCTCTCCCCCTCCTTAGAGAATTTTTAGTCACATCAGAAAGTGTACGCATCGTTGAACTTATGATTCTTATTTTCTAACTCCTTCTCAAGTTCTGGCCATTGTGGGACTGAATAAAGGGCGTTTCATATGCCATCAAATACGATACCTTTAATATTTACTAAGCCTAGCTTAGTACAACACAATGTCGAAAACCCAGTAGAGATCAAACTCAGTACAATAGTACATGCTCGTTGGCCATTATTCAAGCCATTATTCAAGAGCGTGGTGTCCCAGGTTTTTACTAAGTTTAGCTCATTCTGGCAGACAAACTAAAATGTGAGACACTCATTTAGGATTAGAGGCTGTGAAAGCAACGTTTTTCTTGGAGTGGCTGACAAGGGTATTTCAACAATATGATGTCATACTTTGAAAAATCTAAAGAGAAATAATGACATTTTCTTTTATAATTTACAAGCATTCCAGATTAAAAGAAATCACGTCCCAAGTGGTTAAGAATCAGAACTCACAAATACAGTCAAGCCAGACATTCCCGAAACTTCATGACTGACAGATTATGTGCAATACTTGGCATATGATCAAATTTTCATACTGATCCAACCCCATTTCACTCAGATGTATAATGTCTGTCCAGAATGTATCAATCCATGTTGAATATCTGTGAAACCATTGCGTGGCCTTGATGTAACTCGGCAACAAATTAGTAAGCGCGCTACTGCACTTACTTGAACAGGTATTATACCGCGGTGTTATTCGGTCGACATTGAGACGCCATTTAGTGAGCTTGTGTACTCTGTGACCGTCGCATTCGCAATGACCAAGCCTGACCATTCTTCACATCTCGTGCATGTTTGGTTCCCTGCGTCTGCTGGTTTTTTCCAAAGTGATTTCAGAACTGATTGAGGAGAACGCGATGAAGCAGCTGATGGTGATTCTGAAAGAAGGCTCGTGCCGACTGATTTGAAGAAATGGAAGGGACACTGGGATAAGAATGTTAGAACCCAAATGGAGTACGTTGAAGGGGACTGAGGTGCCATTGTTCTATGTAGGCTATTTTTCTGCTAATATTAAATGGCTGGATACTTTTCCGGACAGACACAATATTGCTGATGGTAGGATTAATTCACTAAACCATTAACATTAATTTCTGCAAATTTCTTTGAAGAACTATTGTCATGATTTTATTTTCATCTTTGTTTCTTTTATCATATTTGTATTACCTTTGATCGAAACACTCTACAACCGTTAAGTAGAAGGATCGGCCGTAGAATGTAAAATCAACCTAAGCGTTGTGATCAGAAGTCTACAAATAGAAAAACTAGTCAAAAATAGATAATGACAAAGTTTTATCTAAGAATATCAGACAACTTAAGACTATTAGGTGTTAAAACAATATCTCATGAAGTGAAAATCATAGAAGGAAGACTGTAGCTATGTGATTATATTTGAATGCTGTCTGTTGGTTGGCTTTTGTAGCCTTGTCGGTAGGGTGATGTCCATACTGGATACGATATTCAAATTGAAATCTCGCTGGAAGCTTTTATTTTAATTTTGGAGTCATGCTGCTTACTTGACGGTAGTAGATGTGAAAGAACCGCATGAACATAACGATATAAATCAACAAAAATAAGATGAAAGAGAAAACTAGTCAGAAATTAATGATCAACATATATCTTCTTGAATCGGTTTGCCTCGTTTGATGGAACGCTATTACATCGTTGAAGTATATTTTACATTTGCAGGAATGAAGGTTCGTAATTATTTGTCGACTCCCTGTATTCAAAGCTCAGAAACAAAGTTTTGATCCAAACAAGTTTTGATCAAGGCCATTTCTTTTTCAGGATGAGGTAAGCACCAATCCTCTAGTGTCAGGTAGGTCTGCAATGAACTTATTTTTAATAAATAAAACCTTGATCTACCTACATCTAGTACCGGAGACAAACAGATCACCGGTGCGCCAACGGAAGTGCCCACACACCATCATTACAAATAGATATTTGATGTATATTTTATGAGAAGTGTTATAAATCGCAACTCTTTCCGCTTCACCTATTTTCATGCTTAAGCTTTAACCCCAACATCGGCTAGCGGCATATATTAAAGTCGAAATCTTTTTACCTACCTACGTATCTACTTACGAATATCATTCCAGGTGACATGTTACGCGAGGGGTTTCCTGTCAATTCAAATTACTCGACAGATAGGAAACAAAAATGAAACCGTTTTTGTTTCTTCTGCAAATAAAATCTGCAGACAGGTGGTCTTGTTTTGTTTTGTTTTTTTCTGTTTTTATCATGTCTCTAACACTTCCTCATTTCATTGTGTCCTCGTTTCTTCGGGGTTTGTTTTTTTCGTAATATTGTATTATTTTATCTACCTTTTTTCTATCTGGTCAACTTTCTTCTTCTTGTTCTTCTTTTCTGTCCCCTCTTTCCATTGAATCTCCCATTCTTTCCGTCTTCTCCGTTCTTTAGTTTATCATTAAGTAAAAGTAAGTAGTGCCCTTACTCTGGTTACGGCTTCAGCCGTCCGTGCTTGGGCACCACATAATACATACTCAGCCCGTTTGCGATATGTGATATATACTTATAAGCGATAAGCACCCGAAGTGGAGTCACTCACTTCACCGTTCGTCATTTTACCCATAGCGAGGGGGAGATATCGTTCGTGCCTTTCCGGGGGCAGCATTAGTGCTAAGTGAACTCAAACTATCTCAACCTGAGTTTGAACCCGAACCACCCAGTCCATTCTCTGTGCCGCACCTCCTCGTCCATCAATGGCAGACTGGGCCTAAAATGTCTACCTGGAAAACGCGCAAAGGAATCAAATAAAAGCAATGGTTTTAAGTAGGCAAATAAAATGCTACATTTCTGCGATATTTTATTTATTAATGTTGAATAATACGAATTATACGAATTAAAATCTTAATCATAAAACAAACAATCAGAGTATTTTATAAAGCACAAATCACCTCAGCAGAAAGCAATCTAGACAACTGTGTCGAGTTTTTCACAAGAAAAGGAATAATCTCATCCACAGAAATTAAATGATATCAAAATAAAAACAATCGTTAAAAATGATGAAACACGCTTCAGTAAGCGAGAAAAAAATGCGAAATAAATCTTTTTCTAAGCGAACATCTACCAATAAATATTCTGCCACCATGAGAAGGGACCAACTTAAAGGGGCCCACTGGAAGATTTCGCGAGATTCCGGTGGACCAGTCCGCCTCTGTATTGTCTTCTTCATTCCCAACCCCATAATCTTCCATCCTCTTTTTCTTTTACCTCTTTCCTTTATTTCTTAGATTTCCTCTCATTTTTGTCAAACCCAGTCCAAGTTGGAGTTGACTTTATTTTCCCCCGTAACAAGACCAATCCGCACCAAATGTAGGCGAGTAAACACTTCATTTGTTGTCTATCCCCTCCCGTTAAATCAAACCAATATATAAAATTAAGATTTCCCTACCAGGATTTGAAATCACGATCAAATGATTGCTAGGTGGCCCTCTTACCAATTGAGCCAATCTGACATATGTACGAATTTATTTATTATATATAAAATACACAATTTCCAATAATCAATGTCAGCAGTCAGACTTGTTAGTGTTATTTCCTAAGCTTTGTTTGGTACAACACATAACCAAATAATGGAAAGGGCCTACCTGCCATGAAAATCGGTATTCAAAATCCCAGCTCGGAGACGGAACCCTAGCACTGGCTGGAAATACACAATTCTCTCGGCTAGAAGATATGCTCTGTGGTAACTTAAATAACCTCCCTACGATTTCAATTGCATTTTGAGCAGCGACGCTCACATAGTTTATAGATTAAACATGGAGACGTTTCCCAAAAAGAATACAACCGGAATAGTTTTATAATAAGCTCGTATGAACACAATACAGTTAAAAACGAAACACACAATTTTGGCAACATTCGCGTGATTTCTTTCTACTACGACCGCGGGGTGTAAATAAAATGCATACACCGAGATACCACCTTTATTCATTTCGTCTTTTCATTGTCGAGTGTCTCCCCTCGTGTGTAAGAGGTTAACATGTTTTGGTTTCTTTGCATTGTTTCTTTCTCACGTTATCTTGATTCAACGTCATTTGTTTCTTGATCATTTTTAGACATTTACAAAGCAAACCTATGTGCCTAAATCGAAATGTCTTCGGGATAAGTTTTAGTTGTTTTCATAGCAAATGTTTTTTGCCAAATATAATATGCCTTTTATTGAGACGTTCATTATTTCCTTGAAGTTACTATTACATATTTCCTGTGAACCTGTTTATATATGCTGTTTCTTTTACTAATTTGTCACTTGGTAGATACATAGATATAGCTTTGCATTTTGTTGTGAAATGCAGCTATTGTCTTTTCCAACTATGTCGTTGATAAATACTTTAATATTAATTTTGTATACCCTTTGTGTGAATATGTTCGTATGATATTAATAGTTGACAATGTGGAAAGAAACGCAAATTGTTTGTAAAATCAACAATTTCTGTTTTTTGGCAAAATATGTCAAAAGGAGAAAAACAATTTGTGTTTCTTTTCACATTATCAAATATTAATATCATCTTGTCGAATATCAATATGCAAATACTGATCATAATTTCGTATGTAGATTATGCTACCTGCTTTATCAATCTGTCGTTGAAAAAATATCACAGTAGTATTTTAATTGCTCCAGTCGGGTTGCAATGTGGCACATGGCCTTCTTATTGTGAGATATCATGAACATCTTTGTGTGAGTAAATGCAATAATTGTTTAGTTCCATCAGAATATTGCAGCAAGCGTCGGGGAGTACAACTGACCCTACCTCTTTTAATGCGATTTGGAGGTACTAGATGGTAGACAGATCTCCAGGAATTAGGCTTTTAAGACGGTTTGTATTGGATTACGTGTTACCAGCAGAATGCAATAGACTCCGAAATGCCTGCACTATTCCCCGTCAAACCATCGTGGCATGCAAACGAAGACAGATCACAGGGCGTGGAGGATTTCTGCCTGTTCCCAAAGGCGAAGTGTACATACATACTTTCAGCAACAATTCGAACTCGACACGCCAATTTTCCTTTCAGCGCCGTTACACCACCTCATACCTCCCAGTATGTTTACGTTGTGTCTAACTGTGCACAGCAGCATTAATTCAGAACATAAACAATATAGTTTCTAGCTAGAATCTCATCTAACAATTGCAGTTCATGTTTCCGAACTCGATGAGGGTTCTCTTCCAACGCCTACTTGCAAAACCATCGATTCGCATAGTTTACACCTACTTCTATGCCTATAATCACAAGTTGTCACTCATCAACCGATACAAATGTTCACAAAAATGGAGGGCAGATATGTGAGCCTTTCTTATTGTTACAATTCGATAAAAAAAAAGGCCGGTCGTATGATTAAAAGGTAGGATGACGAAATAAAAGTAGAACTTTCGATAAGACGCGCTGAAAGCTTGGTTGGGGTGGAGAAATAGAAGATTATTTCTTTTTCTTTTACTTTTAGTGTTCATCGTCTTTTTCTTTGTTTCGTTTTTTTATATTTTAAATATGTTTTGTTTTCTCTTTGGTCATCCTTACGCAATTTAAACGTCTATCTTCCTTTCGTTTTTTCGTTTTTCTTTCTTTTTCCTCTCTTCTTGTCTTTCTATTATTCTCATAAATTCTTTCCTCCTTTTTTCTTCATCTGTATTTCTCTTTTACTGTTTCTTATCTTTCTTTACTTTCTTTTTTTAAACATTCTTTGTTCTAGTTTTCTCTCTCTCTTTATGACTCTTTTTCTTCTTCTTCTTCTTCTTCTTCTTCTTCTTCTTCTTCTTTTATCCTATCCTTTTTTCCGTAGTCTCTCTCCCATTTTTATTTTTATTTCTTTTCTGTCTTTCGTTCGGTCTTTCTTTCATTTTCCTTTCTCTCATTTTCCTTTCTTAATTTCCAACTACCTTTCTTTCTACTATGCATTATCCCTTCGTTTCTTTTTTACACGTACATTCTTCCCCCTTCTTTCTTTTCCCCCCTGTATTTCTTGTTGCTTTTTCTTTCTTTTAAGCATTCTTTTATTTTTCATTTTTCTCTATCATTTTGAGTATCTTTGTTTCTTTATGACTACGTTTCTTTCTATGCACTATTTCTTCATTTCTTCCTTTCTATATTTCTGTCTCATGCTTTCTATCTTTCTTTCTTTCTTTCCCTCCCTCTTTCTTTCTTCCTTTCTGTCTCTTATGCGGTTTGTATTTATTTATTTCCTTCTTTCTTTCCTTCTTTCTTTCTTTCTACCCATCCCCACGCTCTTCTATCTCACTTACTATCTATAACAGAGCAAAATAAAAAAACAACCCATTATTTGCATTTGTGCACATACGAATGTTATTTTTTCTGGGTCGAAAAAGTCTCAAGTTATCTGATATCGCTGCTCCAGGTAATTATTCTTTTGGTAGTCTGATCTGTGAGTACCTTAGGTTGAGACACCAAAAGGTCCGTATCACATCGGCTGCATAAATATAAGAACCCACCGATTGTTCTTTCCAGCGTGAAATCGAGTGAACATTTTTACCCCCAAAGGTAAAACGCTTTTTCTTTTTCTTTTTCTTAAAGAGGAGTACACCAAGAAGAAAAAATAAACAAGTCATATAGAAGCAAATAGCATAAAAAAGGACACTGTGTGGAAAATAAAACACGTAGCGGTCTTTGCGGCAAGCGGTTCGGCTCTGGCGTGTGTTTGAAATCTGATATGGAACCAGAAACTCTATCTGATGGGAAGGACAATCGGTCGACGCTATACAGATACGGGGTTGCGGGACGGAATTCATGCGACATGCTGCTCGAATACTAGGCTACTGCTTAGAACTGGCTAATCTGTTTATGTTATGTCGACAAATAAAACACCACAAACACACACAGTCACGCATGCACACACATCCACACATCCACAAACCCACAGGCGCATACATACACTGCTTGGTTAGGGCGCCTACCGCAGTGTGATATTTACCAACCACGTCTCGCAGACCAATTCGACAGTGCAGCGAATTTGATCCTCACTAGGTGCCCATTTACTATTGCCGTGAGCCTCTCTAAGCTAAACTATACTATTATTAATGAATAATGTATTTAGATTATCTGCTAAAAAATCCGGTCATCCAATCTGCTTAAATGTTTATGACCATACGCAGAAAGGTAAGAAGTATTCTCAGATGTCAGTTTTCTACGTTGTTGTTTCCCATTTCTAGTATTTACTTGTAACAACGGAGGGCTTCACTGACATTAATTTGGAAATGTATTTAACATTAAACAAACGTTTGCAGGGTCAAATGATATTTTCGCGTATATTTTGTCTCTAACATTTTGGCGTGCTTTGGATATCCAATAATATTTTCACAGGACTTTCAGTTAACTAAAAAATTGAAGACATTTCGTGATGTCTGCGGTGACTATAGAATTTCACGATCTTGTCTGATAAGCGAAATGATACGGACATAAAGTATCATATTATCCAATCCCCGTTTATTGCCAAGTCTAATACACACCCACAGGAATTCCTTTGATATTCTGCAGCTATTACTGTAATCTCGCTATATATAGAACTCAACAACCGTCTGTATGTCTGTCGGTTCCACTTTGTTGACCACAATTTTGCATGTAGGAAGCTGAAGTTTGCATAGCGGTACATCTTTTCACGACAGAGGACATACGCTGTGTGATTTTTTAAAGGTTTTATAGTTGGATTCTATTTACAATGTAAATATAATGCTAAACTGGACCCTGACCTTTCCGTCCGACGTAACAGGAAGGTAAGTTTGCATCTAGGAAGCTGAAATTTGGCATAGGGGCACATCTTTTCACAGCGAAAGTACTGAGCTAAGCGAGGTTGACTTCAGAGGTAATTCAAGGACATACTTTTTATTAAGATAAATGTAAGGGAAACAACTCATTTTCCGCCAGATTAAAAGAGAAGTCGGTAAAAAATCTTACTTCAGACATTTGATTTTCAAAAGACTTTTAAGAGATAAATATATACATTGCCCAATAAGATTTTAGTGATTTTTTTACATTTTCATTTGATATTTTTCGTTTTAATATTTACTTTTTTAAAGTACCATTTCAATATTTTCAGGTGATTCACCCATGTATTTTAAAAAAAAATCAACATATGTAAAAAATACTAGCATGGATTCAAATTTGACAATACAGTAACAGATATGTTCTCTAAAATATTTATTCTTACATAACACAAACAACCGAGCCAAAACATGATTTAAATGTGTGTAAACATGTGCATTTTGGATGATATTTCAATACTTTTGCATATATTTCCCTCATATCGGATGCCGGGTAGATCCATGCGTAAATATTCGTTTTAGTTGAATATTTAAAAAAAATAGGAATAAAAGAATTTTTGAAAGTCATGTTTGCGTTTTCAATCCATATGACCTTTGTTTCCACCGGTAATTTGTCACTTTTGAGAAAAATTCATTTTTAAACACATTACGGTCATTTACAATGTAAGTACAATGCTAAACTTGTCATGGGAGTGTGCGCAAATAATCGACTAAAACGAATATTTAATTTTATGAAAACACAATAGAATATCATTTATTTTGCTGTGTTGTTGTATTTGAAGTTATTTTTCGGCAGGCAACGCCGGGTATCCCTGCTAGTCACATATAAAATGGCAGTACTTTTGATCCCTGCCACTCCCTGCCATTCCCTCGTTCCACATGTTAATGAATTATTTAGATGCAATTAACTTCAAAACTATGGATCTGATTCTGTGGGAAAATTACTCAGAAAGCAAGACAAATGAAATTTCCATATCTGTCGATAGTAAGAAAGTTAGAGAAAACAATACGATGAATTAGAAATATGTTGTTTCGAAATGTTTCATTAACATGTGGCAGGGTATGTCAGGGAATAGAATAGAGTGGCAGGGATAAAAAGTATAAAACATGCAACATCTGGTTTTACTGCCAGATTTGAAGTCTCGGCAGACCAAACATAGGAAAACTGCCTAAACTTAAAATAGTTTGGGCTTGTTTCCTATTCATCAGTTGATGAAACAAAAGAGAATGTCCTTTGACCACCAAAGGAAAATTTCGCAAAAAGAAATAATTATTCCAGCTAATATTCCTCTTGAAAATGCCTTTTTATAAAAATGTATGATAAAACGCTAGTGCATACATTTTCTGTTTAAATTCTGTTTTTTAAAAATGATTTATCGGTTTTGAATTGACTAAGCGAGTGAGTAGTAGAGTAGTAGTGAAGACAATGATAAGAGAATACCGAAACCGTATCACACCGGGTACGAATGCAGTTAATGCTAAAATTAAACCATGATTTCTTTTCATTTTTTTGCAGTAAGATCATCGTGTGTCACGATGTATGTGATCATCACAGTGAATTAAATCTTCGACGTATTTGTTTATTGAATCCTACTCTTGATATCACAGTTTACACAAACATCTAAGATATATA
>VCCN01007012.1:1427677-1439674 GCA_006491835.1 Architeuthis dux | reverse complement strand
ACAAAATATCAACACTGCAAAACATGCTACATCCTACTGATATGACTCATCTCTATGTTGTGTTTCAGCCATATTCAGGTTTATTGATAAATAATTGTTGTTTTAAAGATGGATTCTAATATTAAAAAGTACTAAATTCAAACAGTGTCATTGAAATCAATCATCCATATGTATAGTGCAAAATTATACGAAAGCCTATAATTGAAAAGTAGAAAACGTGTTTTGTGAAAAAATGTTACGTGATGGACAAAAATGGTTTTGATTTGTTTAAGTCAACACCCAAATATAAATAAAAATCACCTAAAATAATCAAAACAATGTTTTCAGTGTATCCATACGTATATTGAAAAATCATGCGAAAACCTACAATTTAAAACTAAAAGCGTGTGTCTTGAAAAATGGTACGTGATGGAAAAAAAGGTTTTCATTTGTGACTTCAGCGACCAAAAATTCATAAAGATCATCTGAAATAGCCCAAACACTTTTTTATGACCTTAACTTTTCAAACACGTGTACTTACTATACGTCAGACACATTGACTAGTCTGAGAAAAACTAAAACAAAGATTCGAACTGGGGTCATCACAATTTAGAAGAAACACAAAACAACTAGCATTCCAAGGGAAATTACGAATCACCATCACCCATATATGCTGTGTTGAGGTGATCAATTAAAAGGTTGGAGAAAGGAGTGATCAATGTATAAGTTACTCTCGCCTTTTGTTGGGCTGTGATCACTAAAAAAGGTCTGAATTTTTAAAAAAATAAGCGGGCACAAACTAATGACCAATTTAGCATAAACTTACATTGCATATTGAACACCCCTCTAGAAACCTATTATGGGGGGATTTAAAAAAAAAACAACATGTTCCCTACTCATTGAGTGGAGTGTGTGTCCAAAATTTCAAGTTTCTATTATAAACGGTTAGGGCTGGGCAAAGTCCGGATACATAGATAGATACTTAGATACATATAAATGTCAGAGTACATGAATAAACTAAACCCAGCAATAAACCAGTGTTGTGGGTAGCGGTGATTAACCACTCCTTAAGAGATTATAAGGTGTTCATTTTAAATGCAAATCATGAGGAAAACTAAGTTGGAAATTGCCATAAACATTGGGGTATTTGAAGTTTTTTACCCAACATTATTTTGAAGTTTGATTTCAAGAAAGAAACACAGTTCATAAACAAACTCGAAAAGTTTCTAAATAAAAAAAGCATAGAAACAAACAAAAGCTTACAACGAAAAAGGAAAACATTTAAAAATCAGGAAGAAGAGAAAGTTTTATTCGAAGAAAAAGTAAATAATTAAAATTGAAGAAATACAGCAAGAAAAAAGTGTGGAAAGGTAAATAAATGAAGAAACTAACGATCTAAAGAAAGAGAGAAAGAAAGAAAAGGTGAAACTTCATGATTAAAAGTAGGTAAAAGGGAAACAAACAAACAAAGGAAGCAAGAAAAATGACGAAAATGAACAGAAAAAAGGAAGCTGAAGTTAATATATTTGGAAAAATCATTAAAATTAATCGAAAAACGTAAAGACAATGAAAGGGGAAAACCCAGAAGAAAGAAAAAAAGATTAAACGAAGAGGAAAGTGGGAGCGAACGATGAATATTGAAAAATGAAAACCTACAAGAAATTTCCTGGCAGGCGGCAAGTAAGGCAATAAAGTCCTTCTCCCTAACCCGATGTCCAAAGCCACTTCAAAACTGAAACGACAAGCGCCGTCGATTTGTTTGAAGTGGAATGTTTTTATGTGGCCGGCCTTTCCATGTTTCCAGCCGAAGTCCTTCCCCTCGGGCGAAAGAATGCTTGCCGTTCACAAGGGCTGGAATCGTCCGCAGATGTTTCTCATCACCTCAAACTAATTTCTCTTGGGCTAATACCCTTGGTTAACCACTATGCCAAACCACAAACAGGGGGGAAGAAGATACCTGGGGATAAAACTTCTTGAAGCTTCATTCCATGGTTTTATGACTATCTTTCTTACAATTTCCAAGCAGTCTGTCTGAAAAATAGGAAGGGAGTAATAGCTGTCTTGCTGTGTTTGTGTATGTGTGTTCGTTCGCTGGCTGCTGATAATATAACTACAACTACGACTACTGTTGCTACTGCTGCTGGTGCGTCAATTCCGTTTTCACCCAAAATGAATACAAGAATTGTAGTTAACAATACTTTGCGTTTTAACCTTTCAAATTACTGTGTAAACATACTGACACAGAACACAGCTTTATGTATACCGTAAGCAAAGCAACGGGTATTTACTAGCTACTTACGTGAATCGTGATATCATGGATGAGATTTATAAAGCAATTACGTCCAAACTTTCAGTGACAAATGATAGTAACACAGTGTATTCTGGTGGCTGGGGAAAAATATCAATCACGGTTGCAGTTTAGCGCTGACCAATATGTAAGCTTTTATGATTGTTACCCACTGACTTAGCCGCTACTCCATCACTCAGCCAGTTTAACTTTAGACAATTTCTGTGATAAAAAACTAAATACTTCTGAAGTTAGAGAAGGAAATTGAATAATTATGCACCGAAGTTTGCAATTATGGTTGGATAACTTATTTTGAAGAGATAATTTCAATTTATACGCAGACAGATAGACAGACAGACGGGCAGACAGATTGATGGATAGATACATTGATAGATAGTTGAATTCGTACATATATACATGTTTAGAACACGTGTGCATACTCACTAATCCATGCAATCCCTCATAGTGGTTCAGGCTTAGACATACACACATACGCGTATTCCCCATACATAAAAAAAACAACTGATGAGAAATACACAATCAATCATACATCCAATACACCACTATATATATATATATATATATATATATATATATATATATATATATATAGAAAGAGAGAGAGATAGAGAGAGAGAGAGAGGGGGAGAGAGAGAGATGTACACACATTGTTGCATAAATTTGAGATACGTTTCCTCTTGGTTAGATCAGTTTGGCAACCTGACCGAGAAAACATGTAAATCTCGTGTGTCTATACCTAATTGTGAAACCTGTGCACGCCGAAGAGATCTCGACCGCTTTAGGTCATCGGCTCCTTCAGAACCCCAGGCCTCACATCCGCTAACACCCTGAACACCGTACATGGGACATCATCAACCTCGTGTCCATATCAACCCTCGACTCGAAGCACTGTAGGTGCCATGTTTTTACACCCCTTCGCCTCATTCCTCCTTTAGTCTCCACCAACGACAGCCGCTGTTTTCCCCTTCATTTATGCCGCGCTCTCAGCTGTCGTCACTTGGGTCAGACGGTGGCGACGCCAAGCGCACCAATAGCAACGTGAGTAGACCAGTAAGTTGTTCAGGTTCAGATAAGTAAAAGGCCGTCTTCTGAAAAAAAAGAATAGCGATCTGTGCATTTGCAGCTCGGCATTCCTGGCTCGATTTACCGATGGCCTACTATTATTTCTTGTATCCGTCTTTTTGGAGCCTTCACAGTTCAAGTCTAATGGATTCTGCCATCACGAGTGAATTGTGTGGTCACTATAACGGTACTGCAGACTATACAATTAACGTTTGTTCTTATCAAGTGTAAGAGTTTGGAGAAGCAATAGTTTTAAATCTTCTATTTTCGTTTGGTTCCTTTTTATTGGTGTACACACCAACACACTTCTTCCTATACAGAGAATTGTAATTAGCGCTTTATATAATTAATCGTATAAGCTAACTCAAAGAAAATTTGATTAATCTGATTTTTATAAGATATACATCTTTTAAAATCCAGTCTGTTACAGGGCTACAGGAATCAATCTTACAAAGACTGATTTGTAGAATATTTAATGTGATACATCTATCGATAGGGATCGTTTTGAAAGATTTGTAGGGATTGGGTTGGTCTGTGACTTGGCTGCCTAGACCAGATTTGAGGTCTTTGACGTAAGGATCATAACGCCTGAAATATTAAATGAACGACTGTATTCTGTTCTTGAATTCCGATGCAATCAGCATTTAGATAAAGCTTTTTATTGTCAAACTCCGGTTTTCCTACCGTAACAAGAACACCGAAACCATCAAGAACAACAAGAACAAGAACAATCCACACCAAAAGTAAAACCGATATGTAACATTCACATTCCCCTACCGTCTTGCTGACTAAATTGACAAATGTATCATACTGATACACACGTGCTTATTCCATTCTAATAAATAAATACATTTTTACAAAAAGGGTTTTTTTCTAGGTCCAGATTATTGACAGATTATTGACAGAGAACGATGTTGGAAGCAAAGAAAAATGAGGCAGCTCACATCAAAATGTCGACTATATACATTAGCCAGACAAGTGCGGATTTCAACCCGACGTGGCTTCCACTTTTCAACAAACCTAAACCCGACAAGACAAAGACACAGAAAAAAGGCCATGTGCTATAAGAGTTACCCACCTTTAAACATAACTTCTGTTTAACCCATCACATTCAGGTTTTACACCTGAAGAAGGCCGAAGAATGGATCGACCGAAACGTCGTGTTTACAAGACAAATAACAAGAGGGAGTTCAATCGTCCGAAGAACCATTTGAATATATATTTTTATAATTTTTAAAATGTATTATATATACAATACAACAGTTGCAGTAATCATCTTCAGTCAGAATAGAAGTTGGAGTGGACTTTGCCCCAGCAGCAGCCGGCTTTGTTATTGTTTTTTTATGTGTGCCTTATACCAAAATAATAATGAAATAATTGAAACCGTCCAGCCAACATCATAACTAAAATCAGGAAGAATATTGAGGATTGAGGAAAATATTGAGAATATTGAGGAAATTACCGATCGTATTTGATTTGACAATCTGTCAGAGATTATTATTTACTGGTGTAAATAATAACCATTAGGACGTGCAATCTTTAGCATACTCATCACGCACACCAGTTCGCAAGTGTAGTAAGTTCGATACCCAGTAGGTACTTAATTACTGTTGTCTTGTTCAAGACTTAGCTAAGCTTAGTGAATAAATAGAACAATAACCATTGACCATGTGAGGTTTTTTACAGTATTTCTTGTTGTAGGGATTTAAACGATATAAAGTTGATATTTGAGAGAAAATGATTTTATGCAATAAGAAATGTTTACGTTCATGAATTTTCAAGGGACTGCAATAGCAAACAAATAATCGCTGGAGCTATTCTGTCGATTCATTTTAGTAAAGAAAATTATTTATTTTATAAATGCCTAGATTCCTTTTACGCTACCAGCGTCTTAAATTTCATTATGTCATTGTAAGTCTAAAGAACTTATTAGATACAATAATTGTTAGTTTTAGAGGATATGAAAGAGAAATAGTAATTTCAAAAATCCTAATCAAATTGTATTCTTGAATTTTTTCTCCAGAATCTAGTATTTAGGGTCTAAAGGATGTAACTATTTTAATCCCATGCAGTTATTTATATCTTTATGTCAGTACATGTAGGGAAAATATAAGGTAATGGCCTTGCGTTGTACTAAGCTAAGCCTATCAAGAAATATGTACTATAAAATCCGTCTACGTTACAGCGATTACACTGTTACAACGAATAATGGAAATATCTGTAATATCCACGCATAATGAGAAGTATAACTGTAAAGCAAAAGAAATATAACTGTAAAGCAAAAGAAATATAACTGTAAAGCAAAAGAAATATAACCGTTTTACCAGGAACTCACAAAATGAGGGAATTGTGAACAGAATAATCGCACGTTTATTTTGCAATGTCTTCATATTAGTACCGAGAAATAGAAATCGGAGGAAAATCGGATGGGTGGAGTTTAATGTAACGAAGCGTATTGCACCAATCATTATACAGATTAGTTATTTCTATGAGATTTCTTTTTAAAGAAAGAAACTAGTGAAATCGTTTCAGTGGAAGATTCCATTGTTTCAAATGATCGGTAGAAGATATTTTGTATCAGAAAAATTGTGTACCTTTAAGTTGAAGAGTCTACTCTGACGGACAGAGAAACTTTTAAAAAATCACACTGCTTATTATATTAGTCGATTGTGATGACGTAAATGGTAATAGAACTGTAGAGGTTGAGGGCGTGTAAAATAACAACGAATGTAACTGAGAAGTAAAGGATGATAACTTCGAAATACATAGCAGAATGATGATGATGATGATGATGATGATGATGATGATGATGATGAACATCTTTAACGTGATCGTGATGCTTTGAGACTAGAGTTGTTGACAAGCAGAAGGTTGCATTGGTGACGCCAAACTGAAGAAGGTGCAAAACTTGGTGGAGTGCCCAGTGAAGTGGCGGCCTGTCAGTCGCAATTTGCAACCGGAAACAGATATTTAACTGGCCACAATGGTGATGAGAAGTCGCTCGGATAGCTTGCCTTTGAATGTAACATTCATCATGCGTTCAGTGCAGAGTTCAAACGCCACAAAGAAAGCAAGAAGGTTACCACCACCAACAACAACAACAACAAAATAATAAAATAAAGATGAAGAACTAACTGTAGTAGTAGTAGTAGTAGTAGTAGTAGTAGTAGTAGTAGTAGTAGTAGTAGTAGTAAGCATTACAATGATAAAATAAACTCTATGAGTGTATCTGTCCTAATGGAGAATGGAATCGGCGAATCGAGTTCAAACAATTTGCACTAATGCCCTTGGGAAAGGGATGAATCCATCTCTTCTCCTCCCAGCTATGAGTAAATAGCAAGGCAGAGTGGACCCTCTAGTCATGTTTGGCAACCAGTCTAGGAGAGGGAAAACTGATTTCAAACCGGTGGTCGGAGACCCCTTAAGGCGGCTTGATGCCAACTTTGACTTCTTTTCGGCAGCTCCTGCAGCGAAGCGGGTGCAAAACCTACCGCCCTGGTTTCCTTTGGAATACACCAGCGAGGCCATCCAATGATCTCCATACGGTACACTCAGGCTTGCACCCTGAAGAAGTCACCCCCTTGTCGTTCCAATGTCTACCGAGACAGAAGGAGGCCTTCTTGTAGTAGAATCTACTCTAATAATGCGATGTTCTTGGTTCGCGGGTCGTAAAACTGGACTATTCCACTGGCTGGCGAGGGTAGCGTATTAAAGTTTTTGCTGACAAGAAATACTTCCTGCCCATTGTTTCAAACTACGGACTATTCCCGGTAAACAAATTCAATATGAAAAAAACATCTCAATCTAAATATATCCGTGATTTTTTTCCCCACTGTGATTAGCGAGTAGATCATACGAAGAAAAAACCCAGATCAGGACAGACGTCATATAGCAATGACCAGCAAGCTAATCTTGTTGGCTGTTGTTAGTGGGTTCGATCCTCATCAGATCTACTAGTATAGGTGGTCATACCAATTGGTGCTAACTAACTATACTTATATAATGGACAGTGAGATTTTTTTTGGTTTGCTGTCTGTAACACTTGACTGTCTCTCTCATGGGTGAAAACATTGATTATAAAAGTACCTCCTACCCACCTTTTGAAACTATGGACTCTTCAACGGAAACATATTTGCTATTATTTTCCTTAGAAAATAGTTTCATAGAAATTCAAATATATCCGTGAGTTATTTCACGGGTATTAACTAGTTAACTAGTATACCTACCGTGGCTCAATAATTAGCAATCTATTCTAGCATACAGATTCACGAATGTAACAGTGTTTATCCCCACCAGGTGCCATACTCATATGGGTTTATGCTGCAGCAAGGTAAGTTCAGTGTCTTAGTGTCTGATGGCTGAGATAGTTGTAAATATCGCACTGATGCATGGCAACACCCGTTCACAGGTTGCAAATGCGACACAGAGAACGATCATGGAATTGGGATGGGAACACCTTCCACGCGAGGCGTATTTCCAAGAGCTGTGACCTTCAGAGTTTCACTCCATGCAGCACTGTTTGGTTAGCGCTTCCAGCAATATTAAGATATCGAAAGGTTCTTTTGAAAATCCATCGAATCAAAACCGAAATCATTCTTTTATGATGGAACTTAAATGTAGTTTATGGTCATAAGAAGGTAGGAAAATACTTTGATGAAAAATTAGAATATCGTCGAATAGTTCAATATTCTTTGTCAGTTATTTCAGAAAATGAAAATTGTATAAATTCCAGACTCATTACATGTAAACTAAAATGTTTCATGCATTTTTAAAATTTTAATTTTGTTAAATACGGCCTACAGCTCATAGAAAAAAACGTATCTCAAAATATTAGAATATTCCATTTCGAGTTTGAGTAAATCACTATTTATGCAGTATAAACACGAACATGAATCTTCCGTACACACAACCACAATCATGGAGAAAACTGCTGACTTGACAATTGGAGGGTAAGCCTCAGAAGGTCATTGCTGAAAGGGCTGGTTGTTCGCAGAGTGCTGTATCAAAGCATATTCATGGAAAGTTGACTGGAAAGGAAAAAATGTGGTAGGAAAAGGTGCACAAGCAAGACGGATGACCGCAGCCTTGAGAGAATTGTCAAACAACGCCGATTAAAATATTTGGGGGAGCTTCACAAGGAGTGGATTGAGGCTGGATTCAGCAAATCAAGAGCCACTGCGCACAGACTTGTCCATTCCTAGTGTCGCATTCATAGTGTCAAGCCAGAATCAACGCCAGAAGCGTCTTACTTGGTCTAAGAAGAAAAGGAAGTGGACCGTTGCTCAGTGGTCCAAAGTCCTCTTGTCAGATGAAAGTAAAGTTTACATTTCATTTGAAAATCAAAGTCCCAGAGTCTGAAGGAAGAGGGGAGAGGCACAGAATCCAAGGTGCTTGAAGTCCAGTGTGAAGTTTCCATAGTCAATGATGATTTTGGGTGCCATGTCATCTGCTAGTGTTGGTCCACTGTGTCCAAAGTCAACGCAGCCGTCCACCAGGAGATTTTACAGCACCCCATGCTTCCGTCTGCTGACAAGATTTATGGAGATGCTGATTTCCTTTTCCAGCAGGGCTTGGCACCTGCCCACAGTGCCAACCTTACTAGTAATTGGTTTGCTGATCATGGTATTACTGTGCTTGATTGGCCAGCCAACTCACCTGACCTGAACCCCATAGAGAATCTATAGGATATTGTCAAGAGGGAGATGAGAGACCCAACAATACAGACGAGCTGAAGACTGCTATCAAAGCAACCTGGGCTTCCATAACACCTCAGCAGTGCCACAGGCTGGTCGCCTCCATGCCATGCCATGCCGCATTGGTGTAGTAATTCGTGCAAAAGGTGGCCGGACCAAGTATTGAGTGCATAAATGAACATACCTTTCAGAAGTTCGACATTTCTGTATTATAAATCGTTTTTTATTGATCTTATGAAATATTCTAATATTTTGAGATAGTGGATTTTTTATTTTCATGAGCAGTAAGCCGTAATAAGCAAACTTAAAACAAAACAAGGCTTGAAATATCTCACTTTGTGTGTAATGAATCAATGCTATAATGTTATAGGTTTTGACAGACATAATAGATTGGATGATAGACTAAGCAACAGATACACACTAAAGGTAATCCAGGTTTACGCGCCAACCCCTACAAGTTCTGAACAGGAGATTGAAGAGTTTTATGACGACATCAGATAATGGACCCGGAGAAGCGAAACGATAAGGTCATAAGTGGACATGGAGAAGCCCAAATGGTTTAACAGCAAAGGAAATTGACTTCATAATAACTGACAAGATCAATAACATTAAAGATGTTACCGTTAAAAACGAAGTAGATATGGAAGCGATCCTAACTAAATGTAACCTTAAAACTGAAATGAACAAAATGATTCTAAAAATAAATGCCATAATAACATAGAGATAGAGAACATTAGCAATGTTAGAGTAGCGATAGAGAACAGATTTCAGGCCTTGTGGAATAGCGATTGAGATATAGAGGAAAAGAGTAATAGCCTGACAACTATAATTAAGGAAGCAGCAAAAAACGTAAACAATAACACAGGGAAATACACTAAAACAATATTAAAATTAGTCAAAAAGAGAAACATGAAAAGGATAGTAGGCTATCAGAAAGGGGAAGTATTTAAACACGCCCGAGCCGCAGATCATACCGGCAAACAACAGATGCTTGCACTAAAGGATAACAATAGCAATATTATCAAAAGTAGGGACAAGTTGTCAACAGTAACTGAAGAATACTATGGAAATTCGTACGCTTCAAAAATAGAAGTACCACAAACTGATAAGCCTATAGATACTAGCGATATTCCAGACATAACAGAAGACGAAGTAGTGTTTACATTACGAAATATGAAACTCGGAAAAGCTCCAGGCGATGATGGAATATCGACAGACCTTCTAGATGATGCAGGAGAGATCTTGCACAAAGGACTAGCACAGTTATTCATACAGTGCATAATAGAAAGAAAAGAACCAAAAAACTAGGAATAGTGATCCTACTTCACAAGAAAGGAGATAACCGCGACCTTGGCAACTACCACCCTATTACATATACAAACTATTCGCAAAAATACTCAGAAGCACTCACAGGCACTCTAGAAGAAAACCAACCACGCGAGCAGGCAGGCTTCAGAAGCAGCTACTCAGCAATAGACCACCTACATGCAATAAATCAACTAATAGAAAGGTCATTAGAATACACCAAACCACTTTGTTTGGTCTTTGTAAATTATTTTGACTCGCGTAGAACTCACGACAGTCTTTAACCCAATGCGAGAACAAGATGTTAACAAGAACTACATGCAAAACATTAAAAACACATACGAAAATGGCACTGGAATAATTAAACTACATAAGGATACAAACAAGATATAGATAGCAAAAGGAGTAAGACAAGTGGATACAACATCACCTAAACTATTTACAGTGAGCCTTGAAAGTATCTTTCGGAAAACTGATTGGTAGGGGATGGGAATAAACATAGACGGAGAATACTTAAACCACTTGAGATTCGCCGATGACGTTTCCATGGTGTCAGAAACATCGCAAGAATTACAAAACATGTTGACTGATCTAAATCGAGAAAGTAAAAAAGTAGGCTTAAAGATGAATGGAACAAAGACACAAGTAATGTTCAACGATACAGTCCCCCAAAAGGCTGCATAATACCAGCTATGGGAAACATAGAAATTAAGAAAACGAACTGAAAACCAACTTAGAATAGCCATGGAAAGAGCTATGCAAGGGATAGAAATAGATCAACATGGATCAGTGGGAGGACTAGATAGAAGAATATTATAAACATAATTAAGCAAATAACATTGAGATGGGCTGGTCACCTAGCAAGAAGTAATGACAATAGATGGAGCTAAAGACTATTGGTGACCATGGGACAATAAACGCAGTAGGAAAAGACCAGACACAAAACGGGTGTTGTGATTGAAAGATTTTCCGGTAAGAAATGGCAGAGGTTAGCACAATCGCGGTCGTCATGGAAGGAGATGGAAAGGCCTTTGTCCAGCAGTGGACTTATGACGGCCGCTGCTGCTGATGATGATGGTATTAGAAAGTACTAACATTTATGTGTTTGTACACTAAGATGTCGATAACTACGCATCACATAACAAAAACAAAGACATGTCCGAAATCAGCAGATCTCAAATTGTCTACAGCACACATATTTAGGTCGAATTTATGTCGATTCCTTTAGGGTCTGAGTTCGCTCCTTTTGCAAAAATACCGTCTAAACAAGTTGTTTTTTTTTCATCTAGGACGCTCTCAAAAACTATCAGAGTTAGATTCATGAAACTATATATCTATATTTTGAATCAGCATCACGGGGAAGGGTTTTTCACCATTCATTTGAAACTGCACACATGAGACGGGTGTCAATCGGTTAGTCTTTTGCTCCATCTATTTTCATCACTTCTAGCTAGGTGACCAGCCCATCTCCATTTTTGCTGCTTAATTAGTTGTATAATATATTTCACTCTAGTCCACCATCTGATCTATGTTGTTCTTTTTTCTATCTCTTAGTGTTATCCCTAGCATTGCTCTTTCTTGCGTGTATGTGCGTATATATATAGAGAGAGATAGGACATACAAACCATTCATCAAAGAAAACCAAACCCC